>SZYD01000941.1:0-72221 GCA_009363875.1 Mikania micrantha | reverse complement strand
AAGAAAGAGGATAATATGGTTTCGTTATGAGGCAAAGAACTAGGTTTTTCTAAAATGACAATGGGGGTTTAGTCTTGGATGGAAATTGGTCTAAGTTGCATGGAACCATTTAAAGAAATCATGAAGTAGGGTTTTTAGGAACAATAGTTTTTTTAAATCGTGTTGACATCTAAACATAAATTGTGGATATCATGGTCTAAGGTTATGGTGTTGATGTCACTATTAAATCTAACACTTAGAAAGTTAATAAGAAATATAACTACATTAGATGGTTCATTTGAACTATCTAGGATGGGTTATACAAAAGAGTTGATCAAAGAACCATGGGAAGCAATGATCTAGCACGGGCTTAAGGTTAATTGAATGGGATTAACCTGAGCCTAACATTTTTTAATTATATTTTCTTAAAATAATTTATAAGTTTCTTATTAAAATATTCTTTAAATTAAAATAAATGATTTCTAACTTAATGGTTTAACTTAAATTGAATATTTAAAACGTTTTAATTAAAGGACTCTGAATGTAATTAAACAAAACCTTACATAGCTAAGGTTTAATTATTCATGGGACCAGGGTTTATTAATGGGTAATACATCGAGACTAGTTAGAAAGAATCATAGCAACACACTAGTGAGACATAGGACACATAGTTGCACACCGAGACCAAAACCCTAGATACGTCTATTATAAATATTTATACTATTCGAATCCTCTTAAAGCAACTCAGGTACTGAAGAAAACAAAGTCTACAAGTAACGAGCGCGTATTTTGTTGTGATACCATTCTTAGCAACATAGGTGAGTTCATTGTCCCTTTTCTAAACATTTTTGTTTTACAAACGCGGGGCTGAGAAGCATGCGTAAATTAGTTTCTTTGGATTATGTTTACCTAAATGCTTTACTTAATATATGTTTATATGTAAAATGGTTATCCTAGATCTTATCTAGGTTAAACTAATTTTAGAATCTCAGAATGAGTTAACTGTTCATCATGAATAGCTAACAATTTAAAGACAATGAACTATTTTCAAAGAACTAAAGATCGAAACAAAGAACCATTTTTAAAGAACTAAATATATAAAACAAAGATCTATTCTCAAGATCTATTTTCAAAGAACTAACGGTCAAATCAAAGTACTACTTCCGGTGGTTTGTTGTCAAAGAACTAACGATCTATTCAAAGAACTATGTACAAAGAACTACTTTCCAAGGGTTTGGCTGGGAAATATCAAAGATAGCATGTGCCAATCTCAGGTTTGAAAGATGTCTAGCTAGACTGATCGAATATGGGACGCATGTTTGATGATATTTACAGTATTCCCTAACCAGTTTTGAGGAACATCTGGAAATACTCAAAATAACATGTGCCAAAGAACTAAGAACTATACGAACCACGGACGATCTAAAGAGCTATAAAAGCCTGTATATCAAAAGATTTCCTAGCTAGACTGATTGATTATAGGTCGCATGTTTGATGAGATTTACATATCTCCTTTACTACTAAGAACCATGATTGCTAGACTAGTCTACTCGAGTTGACCAAGGCCCAATCGTTAGGTCTTAGATTTATTAAATGTTTATTTATTTACTTATTTAAGCATTTATTGAAATGTTTCTACAAATGCTATGGTTGATCATGATTGTGTGATGAACTTAAGGAATTAATAGAAATTCTATTTTGTGGAACTCAAAGAACTAGTGTGTCTATGGTGTGGAATGAAACGCTTAATTATCATTGACAACAATATACTATGTGGTTCGATATGTGGTGGGACGGTGGCTGGGCTTGTTCCCCTACATATGCCCTATATATAAGCATATTTGACTGGATAGTATAGGTGGTCATTAGTGAGGTTAAGGTTGTCATTTTGGGTTTTCAAAATGTTATCAATTTCAGACGATTCAAGAGTTACCATTTTCAAACGGTTTCAAGTATATGATTCAGTGTATGGGATGAATGCTTAATTATCATTAGCAGCAATATATTATGTGTGACAATTCGGCATTTTCGGTTAACTCCGTTAACCCGAAACTAACAGAAATCATACGAAATCATACGCAACTAAATGAGAAGGACTAGTATTTACCAAAACAGGTTTAGGAAACACTTAAACCATGATGGTTAAGCTTGCAATACATGAAAATTACCAAAATTTTGGCTTTTACAAGTCAAAATTCGTATGGATTAACAAATGAAATTCAATTTCTTATTAATACAATGTTAATAGCCGAATTAATCACTCAATCAGTACACAATAATGATGATTAACCGTTATCATTAGTTATTGAGGACATTTAAACCTCGAATTTAACTCGATGGTTAATCAAGAGTCGAAACGCAACTTATACTATCAAATTCGTATATATCGACTATAATTCAAGAAATTGGAACTCCAGAATCTTTGGTCGGCATTATTAGGCTCTGTTGCATACAAGAATCGAATCAAGAAGCCACAGGAAGGAGTTTGATTCAAGAACTCGACCGAAATTGACCTAAAAGTCGATCTTTCAATTGGTTATCAAACAGGTTAAGTATTTACTTCTAACACCCTAATATGGCCGATTAAGCAAAACCATATAACAATTTCTGGTAACTACATCGAATTGATGGAGTTTGATTTCTAGGGTTCATATGAGAAACTGATTTGGGGGGCTTCTGCTTAATCGGGGATATAATCAAATTAAACTTTACTATCAGCTTCAGAATAGATCGATTAACATAACCTCTATGTTAATTCTAGCAACAAACATCAAATTTTATGAAATCTAATTCTAGGGTTCTTAGGATTAAAACGATTTGGGGGTTTCTGTTAAATCGAGTTTAAGAATGAATAATTGGCACCGAGAGTTTCGAAATCATAGTTTAAGGAAACCCATATGTGAATTTCATGATATAATATCGAATTGTAAGAGTTCAACAATTAGGGTTCTTGAGAGAGTATGATTGGGGGTTTCCATGAAATCGAAAACTTAAAATCAAATTAATTGTTATCAATAGTTTCAGATAGTTCCGACTAAGGATAAACGTGTATTAATTCGAAGTTCTAATATCGGAACACAAGAAATTGATGATTAGGATTCTTTACATAAACGAAATGGGGGTTTCGTACTCAAACAAGAATCATAATCTAATCAGCATATGCGAGTGAGATTCGTAGAAGTCGTTTTTAGGATAACCCCCATGAATTAAGGACCTCACATTAACGAATTTCATCCAATTGAATTGAAATTGATGAGGTTCTAGTTCGAATCTATCTAAACCCATATGGATCGGGTTTTGTAAGCAAAATGTCAAATTAAAACTACCTATGAACTCATTTAGATCCCTAGAAGCAAAGCCCTAGTTTTAGGCTTAATTAGATTTGAATTGGAGCCCAATTGGATGTTAGTCCGTTCGGTTTTATAAGCAAAAGGGAAACCAGTCAACTCTTATTAAAACAAATTGCTGAGAGTTCTGTTAAACAAAAATTGAAGCAGATCAGTGGTGGGGCGTGTGGGTATGGTCCAGGAGGTCAAGGGTTCGATCCTTGCTCCTGCTGGTTTTTGATTTAAGAATCAAATTTTAGTATTTTAATGGTATCTTATTCATTTGAATCCGATTCGACTCGTTCGAATTGCGTTAGGACCAGAATCCAATTCCGAACATATTAGGGTAAATAAAATTTATATTTTAAACGAAAACGTAATCGCGTATAATTACGTTGTTTAAATAAATCATAAACGATGAGGTGATTTTGTTAAACTATTTTAAAGTCTCGCGTACTTACGTATGCATATTCCTAAACACTCTAACATACGTGTGTTGACACGTATGTGATTTCAAGCACAAAACAACAATCCGAATAACACTAGGTTATGTTACAACACAGGTTCTTCGTAGGAGGACTTTCTACACGAGTTTAAGTGTGTTTGATCATTCTGCAACAATCAAAGGTGCGTACACGGCCCCTTTCTTATTTTAACTGTTTTGGGGGAGAAAACATGTGCAACAACAATTTTGGATACATATCACTTGCATGAGTTAGCTGTTTACATTATGTGACAACATAGCATTTACAAGTCCTTACACTTCGAACCGTTAGTTTGCCGTAGCGCAAAGCGTGGTAGTTGGAAATAGATCTATTAGGTTGACAAACATCACTGGTAGATGGGATCTACGCAGGTGTTTGACTGACGAAACACACATTACTATGTTTTTGCTAGACAATAGTGGCAAGGCAAAAACATGCGTTAGCATGCAACAGTCAGCTTCGGTGTCGACCACTTATGTAAATAGTATAAATGACTAGCTATCATGACTATGCATGTGTGATTATGTTATCTGCAAACATTATATTCAAACTGTTGTTTTAAACATTGTGAATGATTAAACCTGTGTTATGCACCAACCTTTGTGTTGACTTGATTTACATGTTTTCTCAGGACGTTAAAGTACACAAGAAAGCAAGCATGGACTAGGAGATTGAGTCGCATGCATATTTGACATTTCTATTATTTAGATTTAAACAGTTGGGAATTTGTTTTGTAATTTACATTTTACAACTGTTATGTTTGTTATTGTTTTAAAACGCTTCCGCAAACTTTGAAAACTTTGATGTTACAGTTTTAGACCAAAGTATGTTTTGAAAATCATATAGAGGTCTTCGTATGTCTAATGATCTGAGATCCTGGTTTGTCACGTTCCCAAACGGTATGATTCCGTTAGTTGAAAATTGGGTGGTGTGACAGATGGTATCAGAGACATTGGTTATAGCGAACTAAGTTTGCATTTGTTAGACTTAGACTATAACAGTTAGTCATTAGACACGCATGCTACACATATCACTTAGAAATTACATATGGCATTATGTAATAGGCTTGCTACACATTCCATGGCACTGCACTTACATATGGTATTATGTAACAGGCATGGCATCTTCATCATCAGCACCATATATATACATTGATGATTCGGAGGATGAGGAGCCAGTAGTTAGTAGTACAGTACCACCATCATCACCAGCACCACCTATCCCATCTCATCCACCATCTGAGAGAGATAATTCAGACCCTGAGGAGGATCCGGATGAGGATCCGGAGGAGGAGGAGCAGCTGAGGATTCGGATGAGGATCCGGATGAGGATCGGAGGAGGAGCCAGCGGAGGGTACTCAGGAGATTCCTGCTGAGGGACCTTCTACTCATCCACCACCTCATTGGATGTTCCTGAGCCTAAGAGGCAACGGACTGACTCTGAGGAGATTGCCAAACTACGTGAGGACTTGTACTGGGCAAATGATAGAATTGAGTACAATGTTCGGGAACTCTGGGATGCAAATGAAAGGCAAGATAACCTTGCCCACCTGGTTAATGAGATGCGAGATGAGATCATCCATTTGACTGGTCGTCTTCAAGCTTCTGAGAAACCGAGCTGAGATTCTGGAAGGCAGACTTGTAGCCTTGGAGGATTTGGTGGTCTCGGAGGAAGAATGAGAAAAGGATGATGAAGAGGATGAAGAGGAGGAAGGGGGGAACCAGCACCAGCTGTTGATTCTGATCCTGAATCCACTATTGAGGATGATTGATTTTCTTTATTTTGTTTAAACTTATTAGGGGCGGGTTGTGTCCCTATATTAGAAGTTTGAAAACTTATGTTTTGATTTTGAAAGTATTGTACTCAAATCAGATTATTATCTATTGAAAGCTATTATTTACTAACAACAGTTGTGTTGATTTCTACATTACATGGTTGTTGTTTGTTGTATTGTTTACACATGTCACATTGGACTTTGATAACACTTTAATGTTTCTTTTAACTAGGAAGATAATGGCCGGAGGAGAACGTACAAATGACAGTTGCTGAGCTCAATGAGCTGATCAATAACAGGGTCGCGGAGGCAATCGCGAACTATGTTCAGACACACACTACAGGGCCACAGGGTCCAGCTGAGGGGATTGGGTGGTGAACCCACAGGCGTGCACGTTCAAGATGTTCTTGGACTGTAAGCCACATAACTTCAAAGGATCGGAGGGGGCCATTGGACTCCTTCGATGGATTGAGAAGGCTGAATCGGTGTTTGAGATGTGCAACTGTCCTGATGAGAGTAAAGTAAAGTATGCTACGGGAACGTTGGAGGGTCCAGCATTGACTTGGTGGAACTCGAATGTTCAGACTTTGGGATTGGGTGAGGCCAATGCCTTAACCTGGAATGGATTCAAGACTTTACTGCAGGAGGAGTACTGTCCTCGCAGTGAGATGCAGAAACTGGAGGAGGAGTATTGGCACCTCAAGATGGAGGGCTCAAACATCGAGGAGTACACGACTCGATCCCATGAACTAGCCAGACTTCTACCAACATGGCTACTCCCGCAAGCAAGTGGATAGAGAGGTACATCGGGGGATTGGTGCCTCAGATCCAGGGCTTGGTTACATCTGCAAATCCCACAACAATCCATCAAGCTGTTTCTACTGGCGCACCAATTGACTGACCAGGCAGTGTTACAGGGGACTCTGCCTAAACGAACATCAGCTACTAAGGTAGGTGATCACAAGAGGAAATGGGAAAGCAGCAACTCCAAGAACTATAACCAACAGTCGTTTCAGCATAACCGGAAGAGCAAGATTCAAACAAGTCTTACCACAATTCGAACAGTGGTCAGCAGTCGTCATCAGGGGGTTATATTGGTAAACATCCAAAGTGCAACAGGTGTGGATTTCATCATGCGGGAAATCAGTGGGACAAAGTTAAGTGCCAACGGTGTGGTAAAGTTGGACATGCAGCTAAGGATTGCCGTGGAGAGCTGCAAAACAATTTCCAACCATCAGAATAAACAACCAGAACAACGCACAGAAGGGTTGTTTTGAGTGTGGTAAGATAGGGCACTTTAAAAAGGATTGCCCACAACTCAAGAAAGGCGGGGATAACAATGCCAATGGCAACGGCAACGGCAACGGTAACGGCAACGGCACCAATAACAACAACAATAAGAACAACAATGGTGCTAGGGGCAGGGCGTTTGTGATTGGAGGACGTCAAGCACGGGAGGATCCCAACATTGTTACGGGTACGTTCCTCTTAAATAATCACTATGCCTCTATGTTATTTGACACTGGTGCAGACCGGAGTTTTGTATCTAGTTCATTTTCTAAGTTGCTAAATGTTAGTCCCACTGCCTTAGAAAATCCATACACTGTAGAACTAGCTGATGGTAAAACTAATTGTAGTTAAACAAATCCTTAAGGGATGTATACTTGACTTGATGGTCAAAACCTGGAAATTGATCTTATGCCTATCACTTTGGGCAGTTTGATGTAGTATCATTGGCATGGACTGGTTGTCCAAGCACCAGGCTGAAATCGTGTTCCATGAAAAGATCGTTCGTATACCTCTTCGCTGGAGAGAGACATTGTATGTACAAGGCGAGAGAGAGTAGTAGGCCATTGCGTCTCATATCTTGTATGAAAGCACATAAATGTCTGCGTAAAGGTCATACGGAAGTTATAGCACTGATAACTGAAAAGCCGGTAGCTGAGAAGAAGATTGACGACATTCCAGTAGTTTGTGAATTTCCTGAAGTATTTCCAGAAGACTTTCCGGGATTACCGCCTATCAGACAGGTGGAATTCTGAATCGACCTTACACCGGATGCAGCACCGATAGCTAGGGCGCCTTATCGACTTGCACCGTCAGAGATGCAAGAGTTATCTACACAACTGCAAGAGTTGTTGGATAAGGGTTTCATACGACCTAGTTTTTCACCGTGGGGAGCTCCAGTCTTATTTGTTAAGAAAAAGGACGGGACTTTTCGTATGTGTATCGATTACCGGGAATTGAACAAGGTTACCATCAAAAACCGGTATCCGTTACCTAGAATTGACGATCTGTTCGATCAGTTGCAAGGTTCGAGTTACTACTCGAAGATCGATCTCAGATGGGTTATCATCAACTAAGAGTTCAAGAAGAAGATATTCCAAAGACAGCATTTCGAACGCGCTATGGCCATTATGAGTTCTTGGTCATGCCATTTGGGTTGACAAACGCTCCAGCTGTATTCATGGATCTCATGAATCGTGTTTGTAAACCTTACCTTGATAAGTTTGTCATTGTTTTCATTGATGACATTCTCATCTATTCTCAGACTGAGGAGGAACACGCTGAACATCTTCGATTGCTGTTGGAATTGCATGAAACAAGAACAATTGTACGCTAAATTCTCAAAATGTGACTTTTGGATGCGAGAAGTACAATTCTTGGGTCATATAGTCAATGAAAAAGGGCATACATGTTGATCCAGCAAAGATTGAAGCGATTAAGAATTGGGAAGCACCAAAGACCCCTACTGAGGTACGACAATTCCTTGGTTTGGCGGGTTACTACCGACGATTCATTGAGGGTTTCTCAAAGATCGCTCAACCACTTACAGCTCTTACGCATAAGGGAACGAAGTATAACTGGACGGATAAACAGGAAGCTGCATTCCAGTTATTGAAACAGAAACCCTGCAGTGCACCGATTCTATCCTTACCGGAAGGAACAGAAGACTTTGTGGTATTGTGATGCATCTGCACAGGGTTTGGGATGTGTGTTGATGCAACGTGATAAAGTGATTGCTTATGCTTCAAGGCAACTACGACCACATGAAAAGAATTACACTACTCATGACTTGGAGTTAGGAGCAGTGGTTTTCGCTTTGAAGATTTGGAGGCATTATCTATATGGAACTAAGTGTACCATTTACACTGATCATAAGAGTTTGCAACATATCTTTGATCAGAAGGAACTTAATATGAGACAGCGACGATGGGTTGAGTTGTTGAACGACTACGAATGCGCGATTAAGTATCACCCGGGAAAAGCTAATGTGGTAGCTGATGCTTTAAGCAGAAAAGACACTTCAACAAGACGGGTTCGCGCACTTATGATGACGATACATACTGACTTACCTGACAAGGTACGCAGTGCTCAACTCGAGGCCTTGAAAAAGGAAAACTTGGTACATGAATCTTTACGAGAATGGAAGAACAATTGGATGTTAAACCTGATGGAATTCGTTATTTCATTAATAGACTGTGGATACCTTTGTACGGAGGTTTAAGGGAACTCGTGATGGATGAAGCACACAAGTCTAGATATTCAGTCCATCCGGGATCAGACAAAATGTATCATGACTTGAAGGCACTGTATTGGTGGCCTCACATGAAAGCTGACATTGCTAGATACGTTAGCAAGTGTTTGACTTGTTCGAAAGTCAAAGTGGATATCAGAAACCATCTGGTTTGCTGCAACAACCAGAAATACCCATGTGGAAATGGGAACAGATTTCGATGGACTTTATTACTAAGTTACCCCGTACACCGAGTGGTGTGTTGTGATACGATATGGGTGATTGTCGATCGATTAACGAAATCTGCACATTTCTTAGCAATCAAGGAAACCGACAAGATGGAGAAACTGACTCGTATTTACATCAAGGAAGTGGTAGCACGGCATGGCGTGCCAATCTCTATCATATCAGATCGGGATGCTCGATTTACTTCCAACTTTTGGAAATCACTTCATAAGTCATTGGGAACTCGTTTGGATATGAGTACCGCATATCATCCACAGACCGACGGTCAGAGTGAACGTACGATTCAAACACTCGAGGATATGTTACGGGCTTGCGTAACTGACTTTGGTGATAGCTGGGAAAACCACCTACCGTTAGTGGAATTCTCTTACAACAACAGTTATCATACAAGCATTCAGGCAGCACCGTTTGAAGCTTTGTATGGTCGTAAATGTCATTCACCAGTTTGCTGGGCTGAAATTGGTGACAGTCAAATAACAGGTCCTGAATTAGTGCACGAGACGACAGAGAAGATAGTACAAATCCGGAACCGTATGGCAGCGGCCCGGGATCGACAGAAGAGTTATGCTGACAAGCGTCGTAAGCCATTGGAATTTCAAGTAGGAGACCGAGTTCCTCTAAAGGTATCACCTTGGAAAGGTGTAATACGATTCGGCAAGCGCGGGAAGCTTAGCCCATGTTACGTAGGACCTTTTGAGATTCTGAAAAGGATTGGTCCGGTTGCGTATCAACTCAAACTACCTGATGAACTCAGTGGAGTTCATGATGTTTTTCACGTCTCGAATTTAAAGAAATGTCTTTCTGATGAGACATTGATTGTACCGTTGGAAGAAATACAAGTAGACGAACAATTACGATTCATTGAAGAACCAGCTGAAATCATGGATCGAGAGGTCAAACAACTCAAGCAAAGCAAGATTCCGATAGTCAAAGTTCGGTGGAATTCAAGACGTGGTCCTGAATTCACATGGGAACGAGAAGATCAAATGATGAAGAAATATCCTCATCTGTTCAAAACAACAACTACAAACACTGAGAGCGCATGTTAAATTTCGGGACGAAATTTCCTTCAACAAGGGGATGATGTGATGCTTCACACATCAGCACTTCAGATTTTAAACGGTAAGCACAAACATTTTATGCAATTGGTTTTGTTACAAACATTGTGCTACATTACATTTTATGTGCTATATTTCATATGTTACATGTTATAGTAGTACATACATGATTAGCTACACACATTTTGCTATGTGCGGGGTGCATAGTACAAACAGTTACAGACACTCACTATGTGTAAGGTTACACAACACAGTATGATCAAACACAAACAGTCACAGTTAGGTGAACTAACTAGTGTACACGCAAACAGTCACATTGAACGATCACACTTAGTTGTGATGTTGCAAGCAATAGATTTTGTGTGTGAGTACACACAAGCACACAGAATGATCAAACCACACTAACACGTACAATTTAAACTCGTAAGTAGTTTCCTAACTACTTCTAACATTTTACAATTTTCGGGACGAAAATTCCTTCAACAAGGGGATGATGTGACAATTCGGCATTTTCGGTTAACTCCGTTAACCCGAAACTAACAGAAATCATACAAAATCATACGCAACTAAATGAGAAGGACTAGTATTTACCAAAACAGGTTTAGAAACACTTAAACCATGATGGTTAAGCTTGCAATACATGAAAATACCAAATTTTGACTTTTACAAGTCAAAATTCGTATGGATTAACAAATGAAATTCAAATTTCGTATTAATACAATGTTAATAGCCGAATTAATCACTCAATCAGTACACAATAATGATGATTAACCGTTATCATTAGTTATTGAGGACATTAAACCTCGAATTTAACTCGATGGTTAATCAAGAGTCGAAACTGCAACTTTATACTATCAAATTCGTATATATCGACTATAATTCAAGAAATTGGAACTCCAGAATCTTTGGTCGGCATTATTAGGCTTTGTTGCATACAAGAATTCGAATCAACAAGCCACAGGAAGGAGTTTGATTCAAGAACTCGACCGAAATTGACCTAAAAGTCGATCCTCTTCAATTGGTTATCAAACAGGTAAGTATTTACTTCTACACACCCTAATATGGCCGATTAAGCAAAACCATATAACAATTTCTGGTAACTACATCGAATTGATGGAGTTTGATTTCTAGGGTTCATATGAGAAACTGATTTGGGGGCTTCTGCTTAATCGGGGATTATAATCAAATTAAACTTTACTATCAACTTCAGAATAGATCGATTAACATAACCTCTATGTTAATTCTAGCAAACAACATCAAATTTTATGAAATCTAATTCTAGGGTTCTTAGGATAAAACGATTTGGGGGTTTCTGTTAAATCGAGTTTAAGAATGAAATCAATTGGCACCGAGAGTTTCGAAATCATTAGTTTAAGGAAACCCATATGTGAATTTCATGATATAATATCGAATTGTAAGAGTTCAACAATTAGGGTTCTTGAGAGAGTATGATTTGGGGGTTTCCATGAAATCGAAACTTAAAATCAAATTAATTGTTATCAATAGTTTCAGATAGTTTCGACTAAGGATAAACATGTATTAATTCGAAGTT
Organism: Mikania micrantha; assembly: GCA_009363875.1. Lineage (NCBI taxonomy): Eukaryota > Viridiplantae > Streptophyta > Magnoliopsida > Asterales > Asteraceae > Mikania > Mikania micrantha. The sequence continues at coordinate 60,284 of SZYD01000941.1, read as the reverse complement.
CTAATATCGGATCACAAGAAATTGATGATTAGGATTCTTTAACATAAACGAATGGGGGTTTCGTACTCAAACAAGAATCATAATCTAATCAGCATATGCAGTGAGATTCGTAGAAGTCGTTTTAGGGATAACCCCATGAATTCAGGACCTCACATTAACGAATTTCATCCAATTGAATTGAAATTGATGAGGTTCTAGTTCGAATCTATCTAAACCCATATGGATCGGGTTTTGTAAGCAAAATGTCAAATTAAAACTACCTATGAACTCATTTAGATCCCTAGAAGCAAAGCCCTATAGTTTTAGGCTTAATTAGATTTGAATTGGAGCCCAATTGGATGTTAGTCCGTTCGGTTTTATAAGCAAAAGGGAAACCAGTCAACTCTTTATTAAAACAAATTGCTTGAGAGTTCTGTTAACAAAAATTGAAGCAGATCAGTGGTGGGGCGTGTGGGTATGGTCCAGGAGGTCAAGGGTTCGATCCTTGCTCCTGCTGGTTTTTGATTTAAGAATCAAATTTTAGTATTTTAATGGTATCTTATTCATTTTAAATCCGATTCGACTCGTTCGAATTGCGTTAGGACCAGAATCCAATTCCGAACATATTAGGGTAATAAAATTTATATTTTAACACGAAAACGTAATCGCGTATAATTACGTTTGTTTAAATAAAATCATAAACGATGAGGTGATTTTATTAAACTATTTTAAAGTCTCGCGTACTTACGTATGCATATTCCTAACACTCTAACATACGTGTGTTGACACGTATGTGATTTCAAGCACAAAACAACAATCCGAATAACACTAGGTTATTGTTACAACACAGGTTCTTCGTAGGAGGACTTTCTACACGAGTTTAAGTGTGTTTGATCATTCTGCAACAATCAAAGGTGCGTACACGGCCCCTTTCTTATTTTAACTGTTTTGGGGGAAAAAACATGTGCAACAAACAATTTTGGATACATATCACTTGCATGAGTTAGCTGTTTACATTATGTGACAACATAGCATTTACAAGTCCTTACACTTCGAACCGTTTAGTTTGCCGTAGCGCAAAGCGTGGTAGTTGGAAATAGATCTATTAGGTTTGACAAACCTCACTTGGTAGATGGGATCTACGTAGGTGTTTGACTGACCAAACACACATTACTATTGTTTGTGCTAGACAATAGTGGCAAGGCAAAACATGCGTTAGCATGCAACAGTCAGCTTCGGTGTCGACCACTTATGTAAATAGTATAAATGACTAGCTATCATGACTATGCATGTGTGATTATGTTATCTGCAAACATTATATTCAAACTGTTGTTTTAAACATTGTGAATGCTTAAACCTGTGTTATGCACCAACCTTTGTGTTGACTTGATTTACATGTTTTCTCAGGACGTTAAAGTACACAAGAAAGCAAGCATGGACTAGGAGATTGAGTCGCATGCATATTTGACATTTCTATTATTTAGATTTAAACAGTTGGGAATTTGTTTTGTAATTTACATTTTACAACTGTTATGTTTGTTATTGTTTTAAAACGCTTCCGCAAACTTTGAAAACTTTGATGTTACAGTTTTAGACCAAAGTATGTTTTGAAAATCATATAGAGGTATTCGTTATGTCTAATGATCTGAGATCCTGGTTTGTCACGTTCCCAAACGGTATGATTCCGTTAGTTGAAAATTGGGGGTGTGACATTATGTGGTTCGATATGTGGTGGGACGTTGGCTGGGGCTTGTTCCCCTACATATGCCCTATATATAAGCATATTTGACTGGATAGTATAGGTGGTTGTTAGTGAGGTTAAGGTTGTCATTCGGACAGGTTATCAAATTCATTTTCAAATAAAACTATATGAACTCACCAACTATGTGTTGACTTGATCTTTTTGCATGACTTCTCAGGTGACAAACAGGTCTGAGTTAGATGTTATTGCTTTTGGACTAGGATACCAGATAGTGGACCAAGTATTTTTGGACCTGCATATTTTGAACATCATTCTACAGATTATTTTGCATATTTTGTGCAGATACAAGACAGAAGAATTATGATGTTAATAGTAGATTTACATTGTTAAATTATGAACAAAACTGATGTAATTTAACTTTGTAATTCTATTTTATTTAGCATTCTCATTATATATCATGTGGATTGTAAACAATCTGATCATCACGATTATCATTCCCGATATCGCGCCCCGGGACCTTTCCACCCGTCGGGACACGCGATCCGGCCCGCCGACTCGGGGTGTGACAGTAAACAAGCCTAAACAATCAGAAAAATTTTTCATTATATCCAAATGGCTGGTTCAAAAAAAGTGTGGCAGACTCTACAAAATTGATACAACTCTAAACAAACAAATGTATTCACTATTCAGTATAATCCCATTAACTTCCACTCAAAAAAAGTGCGGCAACTCTAAACACAACTCGCTGAATGTAACCAACCTATTAGTGGAGTTTTACTATGTATGTTTGTTGCCTTGTTTGTTTGTTTTGTGTAAAATGATGGAACCATATAACCAGTAGTTAAACCACTAACTACAAGAACCTAATATCAACAGTAGTTAAGTTTCATTCAGGTCATGCATCCGGATAGCAACCTGACACACACAACTAAATGAACCTAACATCAACATCAATTAAAACCATTATAATCCTCAATCTTCCTAATTAACATCTACCTATAATATCTGCCATAAATTGTTTCATGTAGCCCCAAAAACAACCATAAAAAGACTACAAAAGGTTAAAAAAAAACCATGAATAAACCGTCAGGTAAACTTAAACTAAAACAATCAAAATATAACAGGCATAAAAAAGTCTCAGTTATAAGAATACAACATGTATAAAGAATATTAACCAACCATCAACTAACCTTAAGTGCCTAATGGTAGCTGTACTTGAGGTATCGTTTCAACTAACAAAGGTCTGCAAAAAGCAGCCTAATGCTTTTCTCAAGCTGCATCAAATGACAAATTATATATACCGAATAAAATTAAAAGTTTTTATATAAAAGATTGAGATCAATAAAACTGTGATTAGATAACACATAATTAACAATTCAAGATAACAGTAATTGCAATACCTTACAAGAACATTCACTGGCTTCATATCTCTATGCACAATTCCAATATTATGAAGATATTGCAAAGCATTTGCTGCAAAGAGAAATCACAAGGTATGTAACTTACCTTTTCTGTTCGTACAATTATTACCCTAATGATATAATCAAATAACCAGAAGCATTTCATTATGGCCAAACATTGAAATGTGATTACAATGACTTGAAACTACAATAATGAGATAATCAAACAAAAGATCCCATCTAAGCACCCTTGAAATGTTCTACTCCTACAAACAAAAGGTTAAATTGCACCCTATACTAACAAATCAGCTAATAAAATACTGCATGTTTTTACTTTACCTAGCTGTCTTGTGATCAAAAGTGCTTGGTAGATTCTTGGACTCCATTCTTCAACATGTAACTTCTGAAAAATATTTTCAAACTCACGGAACTTGAAAAAGAACATGTAGTTTGGTGGCCTTGCATGTGCTACCACCAACATGGTAATTCCTTCATGCTTAACTCAGCTACAATTTTCAAATGATACAAACAATTTAAATATACAAAAAATACTAAGATTTCAAAAAAATAAACAGCTGGTCTGCAACATAATTTTCTTTTTGAAGCTTTAACCTATTAAGGAACTACAAAACTTTATAACAAGAAATATAAACATGCAACTAAATTATGTTCCACCTTTAGCTGCATAAACCATTATTTTGACATCAAACATACAAAATTTTAAAAGAAAAACAAAACCCCATTCACAATTGCTATATATAGTATGAAAGAACATATGAACAGACCATAGTAACAATAATTCTTTATGAACACGTTGTAGGTCATTGAACAATGTTGATTTTATAAACACGTTGTTGTCATTCTTAGAACAGCCACATCAAAAAACACATACCAAAACCAACCATCTTGTGAGGCTATCGCTTTGATCAAAATCTTGGGATGGTTTTTTTTATTACTCACTCTCCAATTAACACCACATCATTCTTCACTCCGCATCATTCAACTATGAAAGGGCCTTCACTCTCCACCATTCGTAATTCTTGTAATTTTGGTGAGGATCTCTTTGTTGGAGACGAGGAGACTCATGAATAAGCGCACACTCATGGTTCACTATGATGGTCCACATCACCATGACATGATGTTCCACCGTTGCCACGGTGTCACATCGTCTCATGATGAGAACTATAGGGAGTGCTGGTTGGTCTAAGTGATTAATACTAATCTCCAAGTGATAAAAATCATAAGAGGATTATTGGTGAGCTAGATCACAACTCTGCTTCCAATTATATAGAGTTATTAACTGGGTTTTATCTTTTAATATAAATTAGTAATGTTTGCTAAATTTGACCTAGAACTCTAGAATTGGTTTCAAGGGGTTAATTTTACTTCCCAAAGAGTTCTTGACTATAAAATTAGTGATTAAACATTTAAGATGTAGTTGTTTGCTTCTCTTTCAAATCAAATGCATCTAAAAATCTAATCATAACCCATTGAAACACATAAAAATCTTACAAGAACCACATCAGATCATTTGTTGTTGGTCGGATCATGTGTATTATATAAAAATCCTCATGTACTTTCTTGTTAACTCTCTTATATGTTATAATTAAAAAAAATAGCTGAGAAAGACAACAACTAAGAAAACATGTGTTATTTTATGTTTTCTTTTAATTTGTTCTTTCAACTCTCTTATATTTAACTAGCATTATAAACCCATGTATTACATGGGTTGAATAATTATAAAATGTTATAAATAATAATTTTTATAAAAATTTATATATTAGATTTATCAAGTATTGGTGAAATAAGAAATGTGAATATCTAAAAATTATAAAAAAAATAATAAATATATTCGATAATTATATAATTGCATTTTAAGATAATATATAATTTAAATATTGTTATAGTTTACCAAGTTTTAGTAAAATAGTAAATTATTAGAACAAGAAGCTATATATTTTTCAATATATAATTCTTAAAAATTGTTAAAATAATTAGGAGAGAGAGGCGGGAAAAAAATTCCAGATATCATCAGAATGTGACAAATGTCTTCTAAATATACTCCTTTATTAGAGTAGGTAGATAAGATAACACATATTTCTCTATTAGACTAGCCGATGTGCCACTGGATTGGGCGTGGAAGGGGCGTGAATGGGCGTGGCACATGTCACACCCCGAGCCGGCGGGCCGGATCGTGTGTCCCGTCGGGCGGAAAGGTCCCGGGGCGCGATATCGGGGACGATAATCATGATGATCAGATTGTTTACATTGCACATGATATATAATGAGAAAATGCTAAATAAAATATAATTACAAAGTTAAATTACATCAGTTTTGTTCATACTTTAACAATGTAAATATACTATCAACATCATAATTCTTCTATCTTGTATCTGCACAAGATATACAAAAGAATATGTATAATGACGTTCGAAAATATGCAAGTCCAAAAAACTAGGTCCTCTATCTGGGCATCCATGTCCAAAAGCATAAACTTCTTAGCTAGACATGTTCTTCACCTGAGAAGTCATGCAAAAAGATCAAGTCAACACATGGTTGGTGAGTTCATATAGTTTTATTTGAAATGAATTTGAATAAACCTGTCCGAGTGACAACCTTAACCTCACCATTAAAACCACCTATACCATCTAATTTAGTATGCTTATATATAGGGCATATGTAGGGTCAAGCTTACCGCCAGCCCAGCCACCAGCCCACCACAGACCAAACCACATGATATATTGTTCCTGGTGATAACTAAGCGTTTCATTCCATACCTTTGATTCACAACGTTTGAATAACTTGAAAATCTGTTAACTCTGATAACCGAAATGACAACCTTAACCTCACCAACAACCACCTATGTTATCCAAACAAATATGCTTATATATAGGGCCTATGTAGGGTCAAGCTTACCGCCCGCTCAGCCACCAGCCCACCACATACCGGACTGCATAACATATTGTTGTTAATGATAATTAAGTGTTACATTTCACAACATCGACACAATAGTTTCTGAGTTCCACAAATTTAACTTTTCTATTGATTTCTTGAGTTCATTACACATTTATGATCAACCATAGCATTTGTAGGAACATAATATTAAATGCTTAGATAATTGTATATATAAACATTTAATAAAGTCTAAGACATAATGATTGGGCCTTGTCAACTCAATCAATGATTCTTAGTTTATTGGTGGTGTCCAGTCTGTATCATCTCATACGTGGCCCATATCAAGCTTGACCCAAAGGAGTCTACCTGTATGTGTCGGGACTTTATGATGTGCCCATATCAACATGAGCCACAAGGTCTACTGTATGTGTCGGGACTTTAGGATATCCTTAGATCGTTGTTCACCTCTGTTCTCTTGATGTTTGTTTGATTGTTTGATTTGTGCCCATGTTAGCATGACTATGTAAGTCTACTATATATGTCGGGACTTTCTGTGTTTAGCACGTGGTCTTGATCGGCATACGACTAACAGCCACCTGGATTTGTTCTTTGTTTATCTCATTAGTTCTTTGAAACATACCCCCAGAAGTAGTTCTTTGATTTGTTTGTTAGTTCTTTGAGTATAGATCTTTGAAAATGATTCGTTGTTTTAGATCTTTTGTTATTTGAAAATGAACCTTTGAAAATAGTTTTTTGATTTAGATCTTTTGTTTCTTTGAAATACGTCTCTGAAAATAGTGATTTGATTTAGATCTTTAGTTATCTTACTCATGGTGAGTAAATGATTCATTTTGCAAACCTGTAAATAGTTTACCTAGACAGAATCTAGGATATCAATTATGCATATAAACATACATGAAGTAAAAGCATTTATGTAAAATATATTCCAAGAAAATAATTTACGCATGCATCTCAGCCCCGCGTTTGTAAAACAAAAAGATTTAGAAAAGGGGCAATGAACTCACCCGTGTTGCTATGTAATGAATCACAATAGATATGCGCGCTCGTTAATTGTAGCTTAAGTATCTTCAGTACCTGGGTTTATTTATTATGAATTGAATACGATAAGTGTTCGAAGATAATGTATATAGGGTTTAGACCTCTTTGTGCAACTATGTGTCCTAAACATTACTAATGGGTTTCTAAGTTTCTCTAACTAGTCTACACTAATTATCCCTTACAACCCATTACCCCGTGGATATTCGCATTTAAACCATACTTACGTAAGATCTACATTAATTACATCCATGCCTCTTTTTAAGTAAAACATCATTAATAAATACATTTTAAGTTGAAATCTTTAAGTTAGAAGTCACTTAAAAATTATTTAAAACAAAGCAATTTATAAGCCATTTTGTTTAATTAAAACATCAGTTATTTTAAGAAATCATAAGTTAACATGTGAGACTTAGTTAATCTCGCTTGATTAACTCTAAGTCCTTCGTTAGTTCCTGTTATTCGTAGTCTTTTGATCATCTCGATGTATAACTTGAATTAGAAAGTTCAATGGAACTATCTAATGTACACTACAAGAAATTGGAGGGTTTACCCACACATAAATTACCTACACATATAATTGTGTAGTTAAATACCTACACATATTTATATTTGTGTAGGTAATAGTTGATGATATCATTTCATAATGACTAACACTTAATATATGTTGTTAATGTGTTTTACCTACACTTAACATTGGTGGGAAATTTTCTTCCCAAAATTCACAAACAATTAAATGATTAACTAGCAACACATTTGATATTTTTATGTTAAGTGTAGGTAAAGTATCTACACATATGTAAAAAAACTAAAATATGTGTGGGTAATTGATTATGTTTACCTACACATAATATTTGTAAATATATATGTAGACAAATTTAGTAAATAAATTTTACTTTATTTTTGAAAATGACGTGGCAAAATATATATCTACACATATATAATAATGAACAATATGTGTAGATAAAAATGACATGACATGGAAATAGATATTTAAAATAAAATTAAAACCAATACATGTTTGTATATGTGTAGGAATTTAGGGGTTCGTTTAGAATCGTTAATCAAACCGTATACATATCCGAAAAAAATCGAACTGAATTGTGAATTCGGTTTTCGTTTCAATTTATAACCGTATTCGAATTCCAAAGTCGGTTTTCGATTCGATTATCAGATTTGTTTTTTATTCTAATTCGGTTTGTTCGGTTTAAATATGACATTGGGAATAAAAATAACTCAAACTAGGGGTGTTCAGAACAACAGAAAATCGGCCAAAATTGTTAACTAAGCCGTACCCATAATCGCAAAAACCGAAACAAATTACTAATCCATTTTTTGGTTTGCTTATGAACCGTAATCTGAATTACTTAATTTTACAAGGTGTAGATACGAATTGATGGGCCTTGGCTTCCTTGATCATGGTACGAGGACCTAGGCTCTTGTTACTGTGGCTTTTGAGACTACATGCCTCATATACATACATTTTCAAAAAGATTTTACTGTCATCGCTAGGCATAGTGGATTTTTCATGGCTCCATGTTCGTCATGCGAGTTGGAAGCCAAGGGTGCAGCCTTGGCTGATCAGAATCATAGCGAAGACTACGAAGGCATGCCAATGCCCATGTTTTCGGCCCATATCACAAGTTGGTTCATGACATATCAATGGCATTGATTGATTGTTAAATTCAACTATAATCTTTTGGTAATCAAAGAAAATCTTAAAAGGCACATGATATAAATCTAAGCATTCTTGTATCAATTTTCCTACTCCTCTCTCATATTAAATGTTTACTTTTTTTATATAAGTAATAATATTAAATACTTATAAATTACACTATTAATATACAAAAAAAATCTTCTTATTAATAAACGCATTTAAAAAGAAAATTGTTATAAAATACGAACATTTTCTAAAGCAAGCATTTTTTAAAAATACAAAATAATTTAAGAATTGTATTTTTTTTAAAATAAAAGCTTTATAAAAACAATATTTATAAAAAATGATTATAGAACTAAAAATAATCAAATTCAGACTTATTTAATATTTTTTTATTTAACTCATCTAATGTAATAGAATTAAGCTGGTTGTTCCCTTTATTTTATTTAATATAACGTTGTTGGTAACCAAATAATCACAATTCACAACCTAATACCTGTTCCCTCCTTGAAAAAATTGGAAATTTCGACTCTTCCCTTTTGGCCTCCATATTCGCATCATCAACCACACGATATTCACACGGTTGTGTAATGCGCTATTACCTGTTCCATCGTCCTATTGTGCTCTCATTTCCATTGCAAGATGTTAGTTTTGTGATTCAATTTGCAGTTCAAGGTTGGTGCTTTCTCCATTTTTAATTTCCTGATTTTGTTTCCCTGTGTCACCTTCATCGATTATACGTTCCCAGTGATTAATGTTTAAAATTGCCTTTTTTTGCCTCTGTTTTTGGTGGATTCGCTGCTCTAGTGTTACTATCAACCATGTACTTCAATTTCTACTGATTATGTAGATATCAAATTAACATCAAACATCATTCTGTGTATTGACTAATGTTTCCGTTTTTGTTATTCTCAATCTTTTTACAGGAATATGGAATTGAGAATCTAGATCATTTATAATGAGCCATTAAGCTTAATTGTAAGGAATGCACACCAAGTGTTTGATGAAAGGTATTTGTGATTTTTTGTTGTGTTTGCTTCAATTTCTAGGCCTGGTTACTATTTGCTTTGTTTTTTGTTGCTTTCTATGGGTTTGACCTGGTTACAATTTGCTTTGTTTTTTGTTGTTTTCAATATAATGAATTTTACATGTGCACTTACATAGCGTAACTTAGTTACTATTTTTTTTTTTGTTATTTTTTCTGTGTTTTGTTGATTGAGTTGCCACTAATTGTGATTTGGAATTAGCATGTTATAATTGACTAATTTGGTTGATCATATCAATTTTATTGATTCTATCAATAAAAGGCATTCCATCAGTTGCTAGCTAAGGACAATCAATTTTATTGATTCTTTCAGTTGCAGATAAGCGATGCAAATTTAGATTGTTTCATAAGAAAGGCATAATTCTGTGACAATTGTTGGTGATATGAAATGGTTATGCTCTTGAATTAATCTTGATTTCCTAGGCTTTAAGTAGTGATACTAAGCATAATAACAAATTGATTGTCCTCAGCTTTATACATAGGCTCTCTAATACATGACACAAATTAAAGATTTCACATGCAAAGATCACTTTTTTCTCTATTTGTTTTAGTTATGTGAATTACGATCAATTTGTGGGTAATAATGGAATGCCTTTTCTATGATCAATTTGTGTGTAACAAATTTGTTTCTTATTTTATGTTTTTGTTTCTAATAAAGTTGATACAATTTTATTACTTAAGGATATACATGAAGGTATATACTTAAAGTTTTAGTTAATAATAAAGTTAAGATCATCCTTGATTTGTTTTTTATTACATGTGTACGATTTTTGCATTTTAGACCTTCCACCATTGCAAGGATAGTTTCCAAACTCATTTATCCTATCTATCAAACATTTTGAAGGTATTATCTTATATGAGTAGTTGTTTTGTTTACTTGAATAGCTTAAACTGGATTGCAAAATTTAATTTTCAGGAGATTTAATGACAAACAATAGGAAGCAAGATCAAATTGTACAAAAACCAGTGAATGATTATGAGAAGAGAAGACTATTGACAGTTGAACAAAACAAAAATAAACTTCGAGATTTGGGAGTTAAAAACATAGCAAATTCTTTTACTAGTTTGGTTGAAAGTAAAAAATGTAAAAAAAAGGATAGTGAAACCTGCCAACACCATTACAAATGATATGGACTATATTCCTGAGATGGATGATGATAGTTAGGGAGCTCGCCGAACATCCAACAAGGTAATCATATTATCAAACTGTTATTTATTTTATTTTATATACACATGTGTTCTAATTAAAAAAGAATTTTTAACAGCAACATCATCCACAATATATTGCACCAATGCCCATGAACAAACTTGCGAATTTAGCGAAGCAACATCGAGTTATTGCACTAAAGGTAAGCAAGAAGTTTCCATAGATTCAAATCCAAGAAAGGAGAATCAATCTAGACCAACAGTTGCTATGGCAACTCAAGTAATAAAGGATCACAAAGACAACTGGCTCTTGTTGACGAAGATGATGACACTTTTCATGAAGGTATTATTTTTATAAGTGTTGAAGTTTATTTATTTAAAACTTGATTCTTGTTAAATTACTCTTCTATGTTTTTGGATGTTAATGAAGAATCTATGCAACTAGATGGTTTCCAAAACAATGAGAATGAAGAGGATTTTATTAAAGCTAAAGGTACTTATATTTACTTATTTAACCCATAATTCAACTAATTAACTAGTTGGATCATTTTACTACTAGTGGCAGCAACGGTAGCTTCTGTATCTGCATCTAAAGCACTTGAATAGTTACTATAATGACTTGAAAAGCCCCTTCATTTTACTGCACTACATCAATCCCTTCCTACCCTTGTTTCCACTTGAGCCATAAGTAAATTCACCGTTTAAGTAAACATTTTCAGCACTAACAACCCATATTTCCAACAATTCTATGGCAGCCTCTTGATCATGTTTTGCCTTTATAACAACATCATTTTAAAGTTTTGACCTGTTGTCACTTGAATTTCATTCATGCTTGGATCACTAGTGAATTGATGCTCTTCCAGGTTTATCTCATTATTCAAATTTCTTCTAATTAATCTTCTCCTTAGCTACCTCTTTTAGATTCCAACATCCCTTTTAATTTTTGTTCATTACAGATCAGCCCCTTAGAACATAACTGATCCAAATTGGCTTCAGTTGGCCCCTTCGTCAACATATCTACCAATTGCAACTGGGTATTAACATGCACCAGATCCATTTCTTCATTATGCATCTATTCTCATATAAAATGATAATGCACTTCAATATGTTTCATCCTTGCATGAAAAGTGGGATTTTCAGCCAGTTGTATTGCTGACTTGCTATCACACATCAGTTTCACTTTATAGTTGACTTCCTAATTCAAATCATTCATCAACCGGACCAGCCACCCAACCGGACCAGCCACTTGAATCGTCTCTAACGAGTGAAAGAACCTACGTTTTACTTATGAGGAATCAATTTTAGAGGACAAAATTTTGGCTATCTGATGTGTTGATTCATTAGGTTCCGGCAACATAACTTAAGGTTCTTAACTACTCTTCAGATATATTATACTCTCATTTGATGGCACATTAGTTTAACTTTGAAGGCATGGTCAGTAGTTTGTCCTAAACAAGTTAAACCATAATTATGCTAGTTTCCAAATTCTAATATGAGATATAAGAATTCAATTTAACATAAGCTGGTTGAATTATGAAAGTTATAATTAACACATAGGAAGTAGCCACACAACTCAATGTTTTGCTCCCTCTTGCGCTGCATACAGGTGTGGTTTTCTCAGATTATGCATATGCCATTTAAAACCCCAACAATAAAAGCTATCTCTGGGCTAGTCAGGGTTAGATAAACAAGGCTGCCAATTATCTTTTGGTACTCCGTTGACCACCAGGCCAAGTTGTCGCCGCACACAACATGTCGTGATACATAGCACTTAAATTCTGTATTTATATTTATATTTACTAGTTATACATATACTTCTTGAACTAACCTGATTATTAATATAGAGCAATTTCAAGAACTAGAGCAAGAGGAACAACCTCAATTAGCTGGTTAGAAAATGTGTTCGATTTTACTTGTTAATATTTTTATAGGTAATGTTGTAAATGTTAATGTAAATTTAAATGTTCTTTTGCTTGTTTGTAGACGCAGGTGGACGAAGGATACAAGATGGACAATATAGAGAAATGAGAGGGCGTACTGGTATGTGACTGCGTGTATGAGACAATATGCTTTTTTTTAACTGGGTACACTATTTCTGCATATATATACTGCTGCAACATATATATATATATATATATATATATATATATATATATATATATATATATAGGGACTTATTCTATTGAGAACCACTAAATATGAAAGAACTAAAAGAACTAATTTCGAATCACATTTTTTAGGGGTATAAAAGTAATTTTCCTTTAAAGTAGAAGAAGTTACTATTTTACCCTTTTAAATAACCACTCTATGTACATAACTTAAAGCATAATGTGCAATTGTATTATGCAGTTCTCAAGTTCTTAACATAAAAGTGGTTCTTAATGGAATACCTCCCTATATATATGCTCCTATCTTAACTCATGCACTTGATATAATTTCTACATATGTAAATCTTAATAATCATTATTTAATTTGTTCTAATATTTTATGTTTTATTTGGTTGCATATCCTTAAAGGAAACTGCAAAAAAGAAGGTTGAGGCACGTTGAAAGCGAAAATTGGATAGTAGAAATGGGTCAAACAGTACAGTACGCTATCACCTTAAGCATGGACAAGATTTGTACTCTTCATCAGGTCAAATTGAGACTTGGCGGCTTACACATTAGGATGCAAAAAAAGGTTGGATATCTAAAGAAGCGGCTGCAACATATGTTTTGTTAGTTTGACTATTTTAGTTTGTATAACATGTACTTTCTTTTTCGTTTGAATGGTGATGTTGTATTTTCAATTAAGTTTGGTTGCTTTTGATCAAACATGTATCTATTTGCATTTGCATATTTTGTATTTATTGTCATGCATTTGAATATTATTAGCTACATATATTGTGTATAATCTCTACACATAAATTTATGTTTACCAACACATTTATATTTTTTTACTACACATATTAAACTCAATGCCTACACATATTATAGCTTCACCTACACATATATTACTTTTACCAACACATATATTTATGACATGTGTCCTTAAATCATTGTACGAAAATGCCACGTCATTACTTATGTCCACGTCAACTGCCACATCATTTGCCACGTAAGCTGCCATCTAAACAAATCATTATACTTTTAACAACACATATTAATTAGTTTTAGCTACACATATATGTGTAGGTATATCATGATATATACCTACACATAAGTGATGTGTGACTAATGATCTATCTCAACAGTTGTGAGGCAACACATCATGACACTTAAATTATGTGTAGGTAACTACAATTAGCAACACATAATGAGCTTTTATTCACACATAATATTTGTAGGTAAATATCCAAATTTCTTGTAGTGGTAGTTATAGATGTTTGCATAAATTTCTAAGTATTGGGTGTCCTCAATGTAGCCAACACACAAATACTTAGTTTATATCTTGATCTTTAAATTAGTATTTGTCTTGTTCTTTGTAACCCTTGGCTTTAGTTGACACATCCAAGTGTTTGAAACCCGATAGATTGTTAAAACTCATGTTTGGGTGTCAAAGTAATCTAGAAAGATTTTGATTTTGAAATTCTTATTATGAATGTTTACAAAACTGATTAATATCCTAATGAAAACCCTAATGGTTCCCACCCATGCATGAGATTTGTACAAACGAAGATCTCTCAAATGACTACTCATGCATGGGCCATTCTCATTGCATACATACTATTATCATGTGATGTTTAACACAGAACAATTTCACATTCATTTCAGAAACATGATTTAAATCCATGGTTTAACAGTAGTCAGAATTTCATCTGACAACACAGAACTATTATGTGATTGTTAGTTAGGACATTATTATGTATATACGTATGTGAGGTTGTACAGAACAAAACAATAACGGATGTCGTTACGTGAATGCTAAACTGACGGACTATTCGTATAGATGACGATCTGTACGAATATATCCGAAGGTTTAATGTTCTGAATGATGTCTAATAATTAGAAAATCATATTGAAAAGTGTAGTTATCGTCGTGTTCATACAGGTGACGATCCGAACGAATACACGCGACGACTATACGATTCGATTTAAAATAGATAAATTTAACGTTTTCATAAATTTAAAATAAACAGAAGATATTTAGTTAATTTACTAGGAATTACCACCTAAATGAAATTAATAAACTCTAATTTTAAAACCGTAACGATTCGTTACGAAAACGATCGAAAACCGATGCTTCTACGCGAAACCGAACGAGCCCGAACACACCTGGGTATTTGAAAACATTTAAGATGGCATTCAATGCCATTCATCCTCCCCAACTACTCACTCTCTATCTACAAACCGTCACTTTCTCTCTCTAAAACCATAAACCCTAGAATTCTCAAATCTTCACCAAATCAAGCGATTTTGGTGTCAAAACGACCACAACAACTTGTAGATCGCGAAAGTACAAGAATTTAGAGCTTGGAATCATCTGAAACGAGGTAGATTCGAGTTTAAAGTCCCGATTTTTAGGGTTTTTCCCTCTTGGTTCGAACCCTCAACCATAATCGGTTTTAAACCATCCCTAGCCCTTAGGTGGTGCACGAAATCACCTTAGGATGATGTAGGAACTTGTAAACCCCCATGATTTAGTCATGAACTTGAGAATGGAGGCCTGCACAATCCTGGTTTCTAACCAGCCGAATGGGAAGCTCAGCTAGGCCGAATGGCCATGAGCAGAAAGGCCATAGGCAGAATCGCCACAGGAATGAAATATGGTCCTCCTAATATAGACTCACGAATGGGATGCCATGCGAATGACTCCCCTTGTTTGATTCTTGACAACCGAATGGTGCATGGGAACCAAATGAGTGAAGCATGCGAATGAAATAGATCGGCCGAATGAAGGTAGTCACACGAATAGGAGTGCTCAGCCGAATAGAGGTAGTCATGCGAATGGAGTCAATCGGTCTGGGGTCTCTCACACCCGTTGAACCCCAATTTGACCGTTACATATTTTAAAAAAATTAAATTTTTAAAAAAAAATCTATATATACAACCATCACACACATTTTTTTCTTCACATCACACAAAAAACATCAAACAAAAAATTAGTATTTTTACAAAAATGCAGTTTTTACGGGAAGATGACGATTTAAGCGAAGGCGAATATTTTCTAATCGAAGCCGCACAACTTACTCTCGACATCATCAGACAACAAGTTGAAAGACCTGTTCTAACTAGAAGAGCACGAATTAATCGAGATCGTCTTGGAGCTCACGCACGTCTTGTTGAAGATTATTTTTCAGAAAATCCGAAGTACCCCGAACATTTATTTCGGCGTCGCTTTCGTATGAGTCGGAATCTTTTTTCGTGAGTGTGATGATTTGGAATAAAACTATGATTTTTTTCAACAAAGGTGTGACGGAAGAGGTAAGATCGGGTTTTCCGGTCTTCAGAAATGTACTTCTGCAATACGCCAATTAGCCTACGGCACTAGCAGCGATTCGTTTGATGAGTATTTACAGATGTCTGAGAGAATGGGGCGGGAATGCATTTACAAATTTTTTAAAGGCGTAATTAGATTGTACGCGAAGAAATACTAGAGGTAACCAAATTCCCATGACGTCTACCAAATTTACACGTTTCATGAAGAGGCTCATGGTTTCCCCGGTATGTTAGGTAGTCTCGACTGCACCCATTGGGAATGGGACAATTGCCCAACAGCATGGCGAGGTCAATTCCAAGGAGACGACCATCCAAGAAGTTGTTGCATCGCAAGATCTTTGGATATGGCATGCCTTCTTTGGTGCATCGGGATCGAAAAATGATATAAATGTTCTAGATCAGTCGCCGATTTTCAACGATCTTATTTAAGGCATGACACCCCGTCAGCAGTTTATTTGCAATGACACAACATACAAATACGGGTATTATCTAGTCGTTTACAACACGACAAACTGAAGATGATAGACGTCTGTATTTCCAGAATTGTCAAGAGGGGGCAAGAAAGGATATTGAACGAGCATTCGGCGTTCTTAAACAGAAGTGGCACATGATTCAACGCCCTGCAAAAGCTCGGAAGCCAAGTCGGATCCGAAACACGTTATACGCATGTGTGATACTACACAACATGATAATCGAAGACAACGGTTGAGCCATATGTGAATTTTATGAAGAAGACGATCCGAATTTGTTGGAGCATGTGGAGATCAGCGACGAGGAAAAACAAGCAAACCGTCGAATGCTTCGTAACGAGGATACACATGCGAACCTCAAAGCCGATTTGATTGAATATTTATAGAAAAATCGTGAAGTTTAATCTTAAATTTAAATTATATTTATTGTTATTTTTTTTAAATATTTTATACAATTATTAATAATTAGCTGTTTTTTTAATTAAAACATTAAACAAACGTGCACTCCACACCCAACTTATTTAATGAATTTCGTAGTTCGTATTGATCGATAAAATTAATCCCAATTACACTAAAATATCTAACAGACCACTTAAGGGCCGTGACAATAGCCCACAAGTTAAGGTTTAAAATCTTTGAACCTACTGAAGCACAATCCCCCAAAAATCTCGCGCTTCAATCAAACAAATATTGAACTTGTTAAGTAGATGAAAACAAACAGATCTAAATATTACAAGGAAAGAGATTAAAACACTAGTTATGTAACTTGTTCCACTAAATCTATACACAATTACAAAAGAATAGTTCATAACAGCAGTAACATCAACTAAAAAAATATAATACCATACCCATATCCTTTTAAACAAGGCCAAAAGAAGTAATTCAACACTACCGTCTGGCTTCATTCGAAGTCTTACCTTCGAAAAATTCACCAAGCATCCGGTCAAGATCCTCCGCTGTATACCTGATGTATTTATGAGGATTCTTCCCATTCTCAACAAGTGCCCTCCAAAACCCAAAAAAAAAAAAAAAATTAAATCAATAATAATGGAAATAATGACAATAATAATTAATATTTGTATAATTAGAAAGTGTGTGAAATATGGTTATAAAAGTTATATGATGAGTGAACTCTACCCAAAACGTTTGATGAACGATCTGTATGCTGGCAACAAGACTTCAGCAACTGCAAGCCTTAACGATTCTCTTAGCTCTGTGTCGGGAACGGTCCATTGAGATTGTCTTTGATGAAGCTCCTCAAACTGACCATTGAAGATCTTCAACCTAATACCACCACAATTCAATTTATTTTACAATGACACAAATTTATAAAAATGACTTTGAATTTTTGTGAAAACATAATTTGATTTGAAAGAACACACCTATCTTTAACAAGCGCTCGTGAGGCTCCACTACTGTTTCCTCCATCACCACCCCCGACTGAACCACCACCTCCAGATGAGGTCAACCCTTGAATTGAGAGACATTGTAGGATCTATTGAAGAAGACAACCCAAAATTTTATTACTTTTAATTATAAAAAAATGTTTAAAAAAGTCGTTTTTTTTTTGTTTGAAATGATCTACCTTTGCCCAAGCAATCCTCTTGTACTGATTAGCATGTTGTTGCACAACCCTTCTGTGTCTTTGCACCCAATCATCCCCCAACAAATCCTTCGCTTCCGACCTACACCAAAGAAAAAAGAATCATCAAAGACTTGCAGTTTCATGTGTCGCTCATACACAAGTTATGAGTGTTGTAACTATCAAACCTGCGTACGGATCTGACCATGTAATGAATATTATTCATAAGAAACAAGTTGGTCAAAGCAGGATCTTTATACTGTTTGGACTTTCCTTCTAAATTGATTTGAAGGGCCTGCATAATTCGCATTGTTACAGATGCCAGCTGTGAATTAGAGTCCTCCCCGTTTTCAAACTCTTGAAATAGCTGTTTTAAAGTTGACTGATAGCTGGATCAACAAAAAGATTATGTCAAAACACTATATAGTCCAAACATTAATGATTTAATGCAAAATTGGATAATGCATACTCGAACAAAAATTTCACGTAGTTGATCACATAGCTTGTGAGAGGATGGACCGTTCCATCCGAGACGGCTGTTTTTGTTGCATCTTTTTCAACAGCTTCCTCAAAATCCCCAAATGTTTCTTGCGCTGTTTGTGCAAGTCTTTTTGTCAGACCTAGAGCAGATTCTCTAATGTCTTTGCAAGCTTTGCCTCTAAAAAGTGATTCAATCTGCAAATATTCAGTGTATAGGCACTAATTGGATTGTTTGCTATATCTGACACAACAATTATATAGAATTTTTTAAACTGTGAGAACCCTTGTGGGATCTATCAATACCTTGCTAACCAATGAGATCAAGTAAAACACAAGTTACATTAGGCAGGTGGCCTTCAAAAGTTCAAGGGATAAAAGGCTGAAAACTAGTGAAAGTTGGATTCAAACCTAAGATCTATGTTAGAGAGATGTATGTGCTTACCACTGTGGCAACCCCTTGAAGGTTAATAGTTATGGAACAACTAAAAAGGTAGAAATATAATCATACCTCGGAATGAAGCTCACGCATTATCTCGTACATGTCCAAAAGCACAAATAATTTCTCAGGTGATCTCTTGCTTTTGGCAATCGCATCTCCAAAACTAAGTAACATGGAAACACTGCCAGCTGTAACTTCAGCAAAACACTGATCTTTAAGCGCCTCAATGCCGTCAAACATTTGATCACAAACTTTTCTTTCTGCTGTAAATATTAGTTTCACCTGTTTTTAACATAAGATTAGATCTGTTTCGGTAGAATTTTTGTAGCTTTCTACTTGATAAAACTTACTGCAATACGCATGAAATGAATCCATGTCCCAATTTTGAGTTCCAAAACCTCCCACTGCATCTTCTGGACATCGTCTTTGCTAAGCTTTTCAACTCCCAGTTTCTGAAGGGTTTCTTCCAAGACTATAGAACGGGTATCCCTAACCAACAAAAAAAAAATCACTGATCATACTTCATTTATTTTTAAAATGCACACTTATTTAATCTGTTATTTTTACTTGATAAAAAATATGTAACCTTGCATGCTTTTTAGACTGAAATGATAAAGCATTCAAAACTTATGTTCGTCTTTTTCCCTCATAATTGGAGGTGGCAAGATGGGCAGGTTGCTGAGTGATAGGTCAAAACGTGTGTGGATATTTTCGACCCACACAAATTTATTGTCCATCTTTCTATAATTATTAAGTACAATATATTACAATAATATAAACTCTATAAAACAAGATATGAGGTTTTATGCACTAAAACTTAAATTTGGGCGACTTTCAACCTGTTTCAGTACTTTGGTTTAAATATTTTGACCTATTTGACACATTCCCCTTTTAGCTAAAGAAAATATTCACATTTGAGATAAAACACAATCAAATGAGCCACTAATAAGAACCATAGTCATCAAATGCGTAAGGCGCCCTCAAGGCGATTGATCCCCGCCTAGGGCCTAGGCGTTAAGCGCCAAAAAAACGGGGGCCTGAGAAAAAAAAAAGCGACCTTACCAAAAAAATTCTAAAATAAATTATAAAATAAAAAATAAGACTAGAAATCCAAAAAGTTCTCACTAACCAAACACAATGTTCAAAATATCAAATAGCAAAATCATCCCAAATGAAAAAATCCCTCAAAACCAAAAAAGTTTAAACTTGAAAACAAAAGGTTCATAAAATAATAGATAATATTTCTTCATAACCAAAGTAATGCCTGACTTTCCTAATTATGCTAACTTAGAATTAATTTATATATTTTTCATAAATTAAAAAAAAAAAAACAAGTTTCCAAGCGGCGCCTGACTTTCCTAATTATCAAAAGCGGGATTTTACCGCCTGGCTTCAGATTGGCGCCTAGGCGCTCGCTTTTAATAACTATGATAAGAACAACAATGCTTGTAGTAATTTTTGACAAATTAAGAGGAAAGAAAGCAGTTACTTACCTGTAAATTACAAGGGACTGCTGCATGTGACCAGCTTGGACCATGTGCTGGGCTAAATCATGAAGTAACGGTAGGACCCGTGGTGGTATGAGGATTAAGGGAGTGAAAATAGCATTCTCAGCAGTGATATGACCCACGTGACTATTAGAAGGATTCTTTGAATCAGGTGATCCAGAGGATGGTCTTAGTGAATTAGGTAGGCATTCATATAGCCGATCAGGTTCCACCGGTTTGCTGAAAGGCGAAGTTTATATCAATATAATTAAATTATTTCAATATTCATCTATAACCAAATGACCCATTTTATAAGTAAATGGGATGACATTTCCACTTCTAGTAAAAATAAATAAAAGACCAGATAAAGTTAAAATGATAGGAAGAACCTGTATGATGATAAGAGTTGTTTAAATTCTTGTTCCAGCTTCGATATAGCCTTAGAAAGTAAGTTACTTGCATGATTAATGACACCATCACTACTTCTAAAGCTTTTATTGTTGGTAAAAAAGACAATATTGCTTCTTAGCTGCTCAATAGCTTCCAAATAGCTCTCGAGGTCCTCATGTGGCCCTTTAAGAATTTTAGCCTCAGCCTGTATATATATTTTAAAAATTTAAATATTCAGTTAACTTACAAAAAGTTGAAAAGCATTAAAAATGACAAAACGTAGTAACTTTATGGGTAGTTCTAGATAGATATTTACAAAATTCTTTACAGAGAAATTATAAACATAAATTCAAGTTTACTAATCTACGCAACGGTAAACTCAAAATAGAATGAAAGGCATAAAGATTAAAGAGAAATAAGAGCCAACCTCGCGAGAAAGATCAAATCTGTCTAATATGACATCAGCAGCCTTCAAAGTTCTATCGATGTTCTCGTGAGCTCTGCGTATGGCATGCGTTCTAATCTATTAAATGAAATATATATAGGAGCAGCATAAGTTAAGGATAAAATTACAAATGCATATTTAATAATATCTCCATTCACATTATAATTGCAATTTTTGGGTCGAAACTTGTATAATTGAAGCATCCAACCATTAGTTAAATGGATAAAATTGAAGGTTTTTATCCTAATATGAAAGAATTAAGAAAGTTGAAGGATTGACACGTTTAACACCATATGACACAACACAAAGTTAACATGTTTCGCGTTTTAAATAAGTCGACACGTTTAAGACATGATAAAAATCGTGTCTAAACAAATTAAACACATGTTAACCTATTAACGACATGTTGGTTACATACTTTTTTATTTTTAAAATAATTATACACACACACATATGCACATTTTTTAAACTATGTTAAACTTGTTAAATACCTGTTTATCTGTTAATTTAAACTTTTATGGACTTTTATTTCAAATATGTTAATCATACATTAATTAAAAACTTTTATGGACTTTTGACATTTTCTTTATCATGTCTAATCATATAACTTGTTTCTAAACAAATTCGTGTTCGTTTTTATTAGACAAAATTATATATAGATAATATTATAGGGATTAGAATGTAATTATATTGTCTATTTATATCTTACTATTGTAATCAGTATTATTCACAATCATTCACAATAATACAATACAATTACCAAATTTAATTTGGTATCAGAGCCGTAAGGGTCTAAACCTAATTGCGCTCACAACATCGCCGGGAAACACAATCAATCTCGCCGGAAATCATACTCTCGCCGGAAATCACAATTCGCTACCATCATCACAATCATCACCGGAAATCAATCAAACCAGCCATTACTATTTCACCAGAAAACCCACTCATCGTCGAACATAACACTGGCTCAGCCTCTTTTTCTTTTCTTTTTGTTTCTTCTCTGAATATCCATGGCTGGACTTACTGCCTTCTCTACAACCGAAAAGACTGCCCATAACTCACACAAGTTTGGGTTTACATTGTCCCCTACGAACTATGGTTTCTGGAAGACTATGGTACAACCCTTCCTGATTACTAATGGTTTATTTGGCTACATTGATGGCACCGTCGCTTGCCCACAACAGTACATATTAGCAGCTGCTACATCCAAGGAAAAAGAAAAGGAGGGTGTTGCTACCACAGTGGTGTCTTCTATTGTTAATCCTGATTATACAATCTGGATTTCTAATGATGCTCATATCCGTATGTTAATTTTATCTACCATCTCTGAAGCCTCGTTTTCACATGTTCAAGGCACTACATCACGTGATCTATGGCTTTCACTCGAACGCGCTTATGCTCCCCACACCTCTTCTAGAGAATATACTCTAAAAACTCAAATGTTGAAGATCCAGATGAAAGGAGATGAGTCTGCTTCTGCCTACTTAACCAGGGCCCAGGAATATTCAGATGCTCTTGCCAACATTGGTGAACCTATGAAGGACAAAGACATAGTTATGCTTGTTGTCTCTGGCCTTCGAGAAGAGTACAACAGCTTCAAATCAATTCTTTTTCATTGACAGCCTCCTGTAATGTTTTCTGAACTTCACAGTCTTCTTGCTGATCATGACTATTTGGTGAAGAAAAATGCTTCTGATGCTGCTCCAGCACAAGCCTTTACGATTGCTCCAACTCCTCGCACTACGGCTGTCCCACTCGCCCCATCCTCGGATCAAAATCAACTACTCTCAAAC
The DNA here is from genome assembly GCA_009363875.1 of Mikania micrantha. Classification (NCBI taxonomy): domain Eukaryota; kingdom Viridiplantae; phylum Streptophyta; class Magnoliopsida; order Asterales; family Asteraceae; genus Mikania; species Mikania micrantha. The sequence continues at coordinate 36,901 of SZYD01000941.1, read as the reverse complement.
CTGCTATCTCAGTTTGGTTTGCAAGTTCAGCCACATGGAAGTGTTGCCCAGGCTTTTTATACCAATCGGGGCGGTGGCAATCGAGGTCGTGGTTGTAACAACTACAATCGAAGTCGTGGTAACTACAATCGCACACAAAGCGATTATTCCAACAACTACTCTACCAACCGAAACCCCACACATGGAGGTACACGTCCTACTCAATTTTCTTGGGCTTCTACTCAGAATATTGTCTTTGGCACATGTAACAGGTGTGGCATTGGGCACATTCCGTCTCAATGTCCCAATCGTGATCCTTCAACACTAAGACGACAATCACCATCAGCTAACTATACAGATTATCGTTCCTCAACATCAGGAACTTGGCTTCTTGACACAGGTTCAAGTCATCATGTTGCATCTGATTTGTCAGGATTTACAAATTCTGAACCATATTATGGAGATGACAGCCTTCATATTGGCAACGGTAAGGGTTTACCTATACTACATATTGGCACCACCAAACTCTACTCACCAAGTAAAACTTTTTCCCTAAATATCATTCTTCATGTTCCTGAAATCAAACGTAATCTACTTTCTGTCCAACAATTTTGTCAAGATAACAATGTTTATTTTGAATTTCACTCGACTTTTTTTGCTGTGAAGGACATGCTTACACGCACTACCCTCCTCACGGGTCCAAGTAACGGTGGTCTCTACACCATCAGTCTACCACAAATTCAGTCGCTTCCTAAAGTAGCCTTTTCTGCTGTTCGTGCTTCATCTCAAACATGGCATCAAAGACTTGGACATCCACATTCACAGCTTTTTCATTCTATGTTATCTAGATACAATTTACCATTATCAAATAAATGTTCTATTTTTGATTGTGACGCTTGTTGTATTGGAAAATCATCAAAATTGCATTTGTTATCTTCAAATTTTAAAAGTTCAAATATACTTGATCTTGTGTTTTGTGATGTGTGGGGGACCTGCACCAGTTGCCTCCTATGATGGGCACCATTATTTTCTTCTATGTGTTGACCACTTCTCTAGTTTTATGTGGTTTTTTCCTTTGAAAGCAAAATCTGATGTTTTTACTACTTTTCAACAATTTATTCTCATGGTTGAAAGACAATTTAACACCAAACTTAAAGATGTCCAAACAGACTGGGGTGGGGAATTTCGAGGTCTCTCCAACTTTCTCACCTCTCTTGGCATCATTCATCGGCTCTCATGTCCACACACGAGCGAACAGAATGGTACTGTTGAGCGTCGACATAGACATGTCGTTGAAACTAGACTTACTCTCTTAGCCCAATCTCATGTTCCACAACGTTTCTAGCACTTTGCCTTTCACACAACAATCTACCTCATTAATCGAATGCCTTCTCGTCATCATCATAACACTTCACCCTTTGAATTCATCTTTAAACATAAGCCAGATCTCACCTTTCTTCGGGTATTTGGTTGTCATTGTTACCCTCATTTACGTCCATATAACAAACACAAAATGGATTTTCGCTCTACACCGTGTGTGTTTCTTGGATATGGCACCCTTCATCATGGTTATAGATGCTTTGATCCCTCCTCTGACCGCATCTATATTGCACGTCATGTTAGATTTCATGAATCTTCCTTTCCATTCACACCTCAACCACCTGAGTCACCTTCACTACCTCCTGATCCTTATGTCTCATTTTACCCTGATCCACCAACTGTTTCTATTCCAGCCCAAACCACCAACCTCCCAACACCTCCTATTATTCACACATATCATCGCCGCAACAGACCTCCTCAACCTTCCACTACTAATCCATCTCGTCCTCCCACAACCGAAGATCTTCCTACCACCACTGACCCAACCATCAGCCCTGATTCACCTACCACCATCGAACCACCTGTCATCATCACCGAGCCATCTCCTACCTCTTCAGCTGAATCACTCCCATCTGATCCTCCTAACCCACCCTGCTCCAGACCTTCAAATCTGCGCCCGAATCCCAAGCCTACCAAACCATACATCCCCTCGTCATTTCACACTACAGTTGATTATACTGACACTGAACCACCCACCTTTACTGTTGCTAACAAAATTCCACAATGGCAGTCAGCTATGAAGGAGGAATACTCTGCTCTTCTTCGAAATGGAACTTGGTCATTGGTGCCTCGTCCTCCCGCTGCTAATATAGTTGATTGTAAGTGGGTCTATAAACTGAAACGTGATCAAACTGGTGCAGTTAAAAGGTACAAAGCGCGTCTTGTTGCTAAAGGTTTTAGTCAACAACCGGGTATTGACTATCATGACACTTTTAGCCCTGTTGTCAAACCCACTACTATTCGTGTTGTTTTATCATTAGCCGTCACTCAACGATGGCCTTTGCGACAGTTGGATGTACAAAATGCTTTTTTACATGGGGATCTCAAAGAAACAGTTTATCTACAACAACCCCCTGGTTTCGTTGATCCGACTAAACCGAATCATGTGTGTCTTCTACACAAGTCCCTCTATGGCTTAAAACAAGCTCCAAGAGCATGGTTTCACCGTTTATCTACTGTCCTTCAGTCTCTCGGGTTTCATGGTTCTCGCACAGATCCCTCACTATTTGTGTATTCGTCTCATGGTACCATTCTTTACATGCTTGTCTACATTGATGATATTATATTAACAGGCAACAATTTGCATGAAATTGATCATGTGGTTCATAATCTTAGCCGCATCTTTGCTGTTCAAGACTTGGGTCCTTTGTCTTATTTTTTGGGTGTGGAAATTCATCATGATCATGGTGACTTGATTTTGTCTCAAAAGAAGTATATTCATGAACTACTTCAACGTGCCTACTTATCACATGCTAAACCAGTTTCTTCTCCAATTACTACTACAGCCAACCTTGCTCTTGGTGACAGCAAGGCTTTTGATGATCCAGTTCGCTATAGGCAGATTGTGGGAGCCTTACAGTATGTCACGTTATCTCGTCCAGACATCACCTTTGCAGTCAACAAAGTTTGCCAATTCATGCATTCTCCAACAGAAAATCATTGGTCGGCTGTTAAACGGATTCTTCGCTATCTTCAGGGCACATCCTCTTTGGGCTTATGTTTCCAATGTAATTCTGACACTCGGCTTCATGCTTACACAGACTCATCTCATACTGTCATCTCTGCTTACTCTGATGCAGACTGGGCTGGGTGTCCGGATGACCGTCGATCCACTGGGGGATATGCAATCTATTTGGGATCTAATCTCGTCACATGGTCAGCCCGCAAACAACGCACTGTCTCGAGGTCATCAACGGAATCTGAGTATAAAGCTCTTGCAGATACTGTAGCTGAACTAATGTGGCTTCAAGCTTTACTTGGTGAACTTCGTGTTCCTAAGAAGACAGCCCCGACTTTATGGTGTGATAATCTTGGTGTAACATATTTGTCTGCCAACCCGGTGTTCCATGCTCGTACCAAACATGTAGAAGTTGACTTTCATTTTGTTCGAGAAAAGGTGGCCCGAGGCAAACTTACAGTTCGCTTCATTTCAACAAAAGATCAGATTGCAAATGTGTTCACCAAACCTTTATCATCACAACGTTTCCTTCTTCTACGGTCCAAGCTAAGGCTTGCTACTCGACCTTAGCTTGCGGGGGAATATTAGACAAAATTATATATAGATAATATTATAGGGATTAGAATGTAATTATATTGTCTATTTATATCTTCCTATTGTAATCAGTATTATTCACAATCATTCACAATAATACAATACAATTACCAAATTTAATTGTTTTTAGAAAATTTTTGACACAATCAGTTATTGTGTTGTGTTCATGTCTAGCACATGTTGTGCTCGTGTCTTATCATGCTATGTCTAACTTGTTATGCCAGTTCTATTTAGATTTGGGTTAATTTACATTCCTAGCAAGAGTCTTTAGTAACTAGATGTTTAAGTTTGCTTCATTATAAATCAGTGATGTAAAAATCAACCAAGACAGCCGATTAATCGGCGCCCAGATGCTAGGAGATTGTTCGCCTCTTCGATTTTGACTAATTGGCAATTAATCGGATGAAATAAATGGGTCAAAATCAGGCCTAATCGGCCAGGAATCGGCTGACTTCCGAAAAATTCTTGCACCCTTTGAAATTTTGGTGAGTTTTGAAATTTAGGCAAGTTTTTTGGCGATCTTTGAAATTCAGGCGAGATTACAGGCAAAATTCTGAAATTCCAGCTAACCCTAATAGATATATATATATAGATAGGAATGTGATCTAATAATAACCCACACTTAGGGCAATAACCCATTAACTCTAATTAGTCAATCACATCAGGACACATGGATTTTTTTTTATAATCTGATGAGGGTAGATTAGTAATTTGTTTCATGTACTAACTTATCCCCTCTTTTTTATACATTCATAACTTTTTTATACTATAATATTTTTTTATGAAAATTGCACCATTTTACTCGTCTTATTTTTCTCTTTAATTCCATTATAGTCTTGACTAGGTTTTTTTATTTTTTTTCGGATGTTCGTATTTACACCAATGTAACAAGTATAAAAATAACAAATTATTTGTAACGAGTTGTAACGAATTTGGGTTTACATTGTTGTAGAATAAATAGGGGTTACGTTTAAGAGTGTAAACGAGCCAAACTTATCTCGAGGTCGTTAATTACGTTATATTCTTGACTAGGTTTTTTTATTTTTTCCGGATGCTCCAAAATTCGTTATATCTACAAGATTGTAAATACATTTTAATACTTTAAAAAAAATTATATCTACAAAATTGTAAATACATTTTAATACTTTAAAAAAAATACTATAACATTTTGTTAATAAAAACCAAAATTTGTCCTTGTAAATACATCTTAATACTTTAAAAAAAATATATCTACAAGATTGTAAATACATTTTAATACTTTAAAAAAAATACTATAACATTTTGTTGATAAAAACCAAAATTCGTTATATCTACAAGATTGTAAATGCATTTTAATACTTTAAAAATTATACCTACAAGATTGTAAACACATTTTAATACTTTAAAAACCAAAATTCGTTACAAAATCAAGAATATAACGTAATTAACGAGCATCCGGAAAAAATAAAAAAACCTAGTCAAGAATATAACGTAATTAACGAGCTCGGGATCGGCTTGGCTCGTTTACACTCTTAAACGTAACCCCTATTTATTCTACAATAATGTAACCCAAATTCGTTACAACTTGTTAGCTTAGTTACTAATCTTGTAATTGATTTTGTTAGAAAGTTAGTTACAGTTTCAGTTTTCTGTTTTGGTTGTAATAATCAGCTATAAATAGCTGTTGGTTCTGTATTTGTTTTAACAAGCAGACTAGAGTGAAATCAAAGGATCGATTTCCAAAATCTGTGTTCAATTTTTCTTTTCAATTTCTCGATACCGTTTATCAAGTGGTATCAGAGCCGCGGTGCTCAGATTCTCCGAATTGAAGAAATTGGCGGGAAAATCAAGATCGGTGGGGAAATTCGAGGAGGAGTCAAACCTTCGATCGCTTGATTCGAAGGGCTGGATCAAGAATCGCCACTGAAGTTCTACAGAAGACGGAGAGGAACAGCTGTGGCAGACGGAACTGCAACAGGTGCGATTGTCACTACGAAGGAAAGCGGTACAGCCTCACTGCAGTGTCCAATGTTGAATGTCAATAATTCCAACATTTGGGCGATCAAATTGAAAGCGGTCTTCAAGGTTCACGGGATACTCGAGGCGCTCGAACCTGGAATCGGCATGGCAGTTGACGCGAAGAAGAACGATATGGCGGTCGCGTTGTTGTATCAAGCAATACCAGAGGAATTGATTCTACAAGTCGCGCAATATCAAACGGCCAAACAGATATGGGAGGCATTGAGGTCAGATTTGTTGGTGCCGATCGGGTTAGAGAAGCAAGGTTGCAGACGCTGCAGTCTGAGTTGGAGGCCATGAAAATGAATGAGAATGAGGGGATAGATGATTTTGCAGGCAGGCTAAGTCATCTGGTGTCAAAGGCAAATGGCTTGGGATCCACAATTGATGATAGAACGCTGGTAAGAAAGCTTCTAGGCTCGGTCCCAGAAAGATTCTTGGCCATTGTGGCCTCGATAGAGCAATTTGCAGATTTGAATGTAATGTCATTTCAAGAGGCAATTAGGAGGCTAAAGGCATTCGAAGAGCGAACCAAGATGAAAGAAAAGCAGATCTCAACTAAGTCGAACCAATTGCTCCTGAGTTATGATGAATGGCAAGCCAAGAGGAGACCTGAGGCTGGCCAAGGAGCAGGCAGGGGAGCCGGGAGACAAGGGCCCAGAGGCAGAGGCAGGGGCAGAGGACCTGCGGGTAGAGGAAAGGCTCAAGACAAACCGTCCACAAGCCATCAGTCAAGAAAGACTAAAGACAAGACCAAGATCAAGTGTTTCAGGTGTGATGCAATGGGACACTATGCCTCTGAGTGCCCTACAAACCCAAAGAAAGAAGAATCAAATCTGGCAGATGCTAGGGAAGATGGGCCAGCCCTGCTGATGACTCTTGCTGTGTTTCTTAATGAAGAAAGAGTCCTTCCGAAGAAATACTCAAGTGAGGAAAAAGGGGTGTGGTTTCTAGACAATGGGGCTAGCAACCACATGACTGGAAATAAAGAACAGTTTGCAAAACTAGATCGGAGTATAAGCGGGAAGGTGAGATTTGGAGATGGCTCCTATGTGAGCATTGAAGGCAAAGGAGACATTGTCCTCGAATGCAAGAACAAGGACCAGAAAGTACTAACTGAGGTATATTACATTCCCACTTTGAGAAGTAATATAATAAGCCTCGGACAACTCACTGAGATTGGTTATGAAGTAAGGATGAAGAATGATCATCTGTGGGTTGTTGAAGCAAGTGGGGCCTTGCTGATGAAAGTACCAAGATCTCCAAACAGACTGTACAGAATTGAGCTCAAAGTGGCTGTACCAACATGCCTACTGGCTCAGGTCGGGGTGAGCACAGCTTGGCTATGGCATGCTTGGCTGGGCCACCTTAACTTTGAGTCAATTCAGAAGCTGTCAAAGAAAGATATGGCTCAAGGGGTGCCTAAGATCACACATCCTTCTCAGGTGTGTGACTGTTGTATGGCTGGAAAGCACTCCAGAGCCCCCTTCCCAAAGGAGACACCATTTAAGGCCGAGCAGTTACTGGATCTGGTATATGCTGATGTATGCGGGCCCATAACACCAGAAACTAAAGGAGGAAACAAGTACCTGCTCATGATTGTTGATGATCATAGCAGATACATGTGGGTGTACTTTATTCAAAGAAAGTCTGAAGTCTTCGATCGATTCAAGCAGTTTAAGGAAGAAGTGGAGTTGGAGCATGGAAGGAGAATAAAGGCCCTGAGGACAGACAATGGAGGTGAGTTCACCTCCAATGATTTCAAACTGTTATGCTCCAAAACTGGTATGTATCACCAGTTGACTTCACCATACTCCCCACAGCAAAATGGGGTTGTGGAAAGGCGAAACAGATCTGTCATGAGTATGACAAAATGCCTTCTAAAGGCTATGAATCTCCCTCAAGACCTGTGGGGAGAAGCAGCCAGGCATGCAGCCTATATACTGAACAGGTCTCCCACTAAAGCAATGGAAGTTACTCCGTATGAAGCTGCTAAAGGCTGGAAACCAAGGCTAGACCATGTGAAAGTATTTGGGTGTGTTGGTTATGCAAAGATTCTTGGTGTTAATCTGAAGAAGTTAGATGATAGAAGCCAGAAGCTGGTGCACTTAGGCTGTCAACCAAAGACCAAGGCTTACAGAATGTTAGATCCAGAAACTGGAAGGATTCATGTTACAAGGGATGTCAAATTTGATGAAACAAGACCATGGGAATGGGAAAAGGATGAAGAAGCCCAGGGTTCTGAATGGACTGAGTTTCTGGTCAACACAGAAACCAGGAATCAAAACCAGGTCTACAGTGATCAAGCCTCAACCAGCTATGATCAGGTGAATGTAGGAGGACAAGATGATATGGATGTGGAGGACGAGCCAATGTGGAGCAGTCCAGAATCCACAGTCAAAGGAAGAGGACCAATCTTGGGCAGGCTGCCTACAGATGTAGATGGACCAGGTGACCCTACTGTTGCTCCAAATGACAGGTATGATCACACACCTCTAAGGGGTTCAAGGAGCCTGAATGAAATTTATGACCAGGAACAGGAATCTCATTTGCTTCTGCTAGAAGGAGAGCCTGCTAGCTATAAGGAAGCAAAAGGAATAAAAGAATGGGAAGAGGCCATGGTCGCTGAAATCAAGTCCATTGAAAAGAACAAGACCTGGGAGCTCACTGAAAGGCCAGAGGGTATTGTCCCAATTGGTTTGAAGTGGGTTTTTAAGGTCAAAAGAGATGCCACAGGAACTATCACGAAATACAAGGCCCGGTTGGTTGCTAAAGGGTATGTGCAGAGATATGGGGTTGATTTTGAAGAAGTATTTGCTCCGGTGGCTAGAATGGAAACAGTAAGGTTGATTTTGGCTGTGGCTGCTCAGAAAGGCTGGTGGGTCCATCACATGGACGTCAAATCAGCATTCTTGCACGGTGATCTTCAAGAGGTGGTATATGTGGCTCAGCCTGAAGGATTTGTGAAAAAAGGAGCTGAACAGAAAGTGTACAAACTGATAAAGGCCTTGTATGGGCTTAAACAGGCCCCTAGGGCTTGGAACTTAAAGCTGGATAGTGTGTTGAAGGAGCTGGGATTCAGAAAGTGCAAGTATGAGCCTGCAGTATACAGGAAAGGAGTGAAAGAGGAAGTTCTACTCATAGGAGTTTATGTTGATGATTTGTTAATAACAGGGGTAAGTCCTGAGAAAATTAAAGAGATGAAGAGAAAGATGGAAGAAAGATTCGAAATGGTGGACTTGGGATTGTTGTCCTATTATTTGGGAATCCAAGTCACACAAAGTCAAGGGGAAATTAAATTGCAGCAGACCAGCTATGCAAAGAAAATTCTGGAAGAAGCTGGTTTAAAGGAGTGCAATTCAACAAAGATTCCAATGGAACCAGGGCTGAGATTATCCAAAAATGATGAAGGAGGAGATGCTGATCCTACTCAGTTCAGAAAATGGGTAGGATGTTTGAGGTACTTAACCCACACAAGACCAGATCTGAGTTTCTCTGTGGGATATATCAGCAGATATATGCAGGCACCTAAGGTGGTTCATGCTTAGGCTTTGAAGCAGATTCTGAGATATGTAAAGGGCACAACTCATTTGGGTTTGATCTATCAAAGAAAAGGAGATGACAAACTGCATGGATTCAGTGACAGTAGCTATTCCACTGATAGAGATGATGCAGAAGTACTACTGGAATGGTATTCTTCTATGGGAATAGGCCAATCACTTGGAATTCTCAGAAGCAATCTACTGTGGCATTATCATCTTGTGAAGCAGAGTTTATGGCCGCCTCCACTGCTGCGTGTCAAGCTATTTGGCTGAGAAGATTGTTGGCAGAAATTACAGGAGGAAGTGAGCAGCAGGTGGAGATAAAGGTAGATAATAAATCTGCTATTGCACTTATCAAGAATCCAGTTTTTCATGCTCGTAGCAAGCATATTGATACAAGGTATCACTTTATTCGCGAAAATGTTGAAAAGGAGCAGATCAGAATAGAGTTTGTGGAAGGTGAAAATCAGAAAGCTGATGTTTTGACTAAAGCACTTCCCAGGGTAAAATTTGAAGAAATGAAGGATAAGCTTGGTATGAAGGAGATTACAAGCTTAGGGGGGTGAAATGTTAGCTTAGAAAGTTAGTTACAGTTTCAGTTTTCTGTTTTGGTTGTAATAATCAGCTATAAATAGCTGTTGGTTCTGTATTTGTTTTAACAAGCAGACTAGAGTGAAATCAAAGGATCGATTTCCAAAATCTGTGTTCAATTTTTCTTTTCAATTTCTCGATACCGTTTATCACAACTCGTTACAAATAATTTGTTATTTTTATACTTGTTACATTGGTATAAATACGAACATCCGAAAAAAAATAAAAAAAAACCTATTCAAGACTATAATGGAATTAAAGAGAAAAATAAGACGAGTAAAATGGTGCAATTTTCATAAAAAAAATATTATAGTATAAAAAAGTTATGGATGTATAAAAAAAGAGGGGGTAAAGTATTTAATATAGAAAATTACATTAATACCCTTATTTCCTTTTCTTTCAAATCAAATACATTATTTTATTATAATTAAATATCAATCCTTAGATCAGAATCTTAAAATTTGATCATTAAATATGGTAGGGTTATTGCTTGATCATAAGGTTAGCATTAGAACACTTCCCTATATATATATATATATATATATATATATATATAGCAAAAGAGAGAGATAGATAGATATATGGGTGGATCCAATAAGAAAATAATTTTGTTAAAGAATAGTAGGAATCAATAGGAGTTTGACATGTGCCATGCTAAAAACATAAAAACAAAAGGCGGTACAAAAATCAAAATTCAATCCAAAAAAACAAAATCCTATACAAAAAAAATAAAAATCTAGCACAAAAACTCAAAAATTCAGTTCGAAAATAAAATCTAGCATGAAAAAAAAAATTCAATGCAAAAACATAAAAATACAATACAAAAAAAAATTTAGTACAAAAAATATCTCGTACAAAAAAATAAAAAAAATAAAAAATCCAATGCAAAAAAATAAATATCTAGTACAAAAATAAGATTTTATAACTAAATTATACTCCCTTCATTTTTTATAAAGTAAAATGTCAAACTCATATTAATTCTTACTCTTCTTAGACAACAATCTCTTCATGTTTGATCCTTTCTCTCTCTCTCTCTCTATATATATATATATATAGATATATTTATATGTATATATGTATATGTATATAGAGATGCATTCAATTGAGAACCAACAAGCTCTAAAGAACTAAAAAGAACCATTTTTAGCCACATGTTTTAAGGGTTACAAAAGTAATTTTCATTTAAAATAGGAGAAGTTACTTTTATACCCTTTTAACTTGTGGTTAGAAATGGTCCTTTTAGTTCTCAAGTAACAATGGCTCTCAATTGAACATTCATCCATGTGTGTGTGTGTATAGGCAAGAACAAAGAAAAATTATATTTTGCCTAAGAAGGGTAAAGAGGATTTTTAAAACCTCCAAAATTGAACCAAACGAACTCTGATTGAACTCATTTTGACGGCATTGGAACATTCTTAAAGAACCCTACAATATTAGCTTTTAGGTTTTAGCCTTAACAACTAGCTTTAGAGTTTAGCTTTTATGGCTTGGTTTTTAGCTTTTGGGTTTAAACTTTCGGTTCAAGGTTTATTTTTAAAGTTTTTATTTTAGTATGAGAGGTTTATTGTTTATGGTTTACGATTTGGGGTTTAGGGTTTAACAAGCCGGTTCCAAAGATGTAAAAATGAGTTCAATAGAAGTTTGTTTGACTTGGTTTTCGAGTTTTTAGAACTCACTTTTAGCCTTCTAAGGCAAAATGAATTTTTGGATGAAAAAGTGACGATTATTGGTCTTTTACTTTGTTTCATCATTACGTTATCCTTCCTTTTCTTTTCCGTCAATTGAATTAATTAAGGAGAGAATCATTCAGATACATAGAGTAATAAGCGTCATTATGGATACAAAAGGCATAATAATTGTTTAAGAATTAGGCATTTTTTATTTTGAATTTCAAATGATATTTTCTTTATCCTACCTTTGTGTAAATACATTAGATGCATTTTGCAGGTCGTTGAAACAGTTATGATTTTGAAACTATTCAAATGGAGATGGTGGTGGTGTTCTTCATAGCAACAAATGTGGTAGTGGTTTGTATTGTGGAAGGTTGAGTGAAAGCGATGACATTTATGGTATACCTAATCTTACGTGTGAATTGGAATTGAAACTCTTGGTCCTCATGAGTATGTCTAATGTGTTGCAAGAGGAGGAATGATTGGTAAGATTAAAAATATATATATGAAATTTTAGTTTTATATTATTCAACCCGTGTAATACATGGAATTCGAACCTAGTTGTGTTATATATGTATATAATTTTGAAAAGCTATATATAAAATCTGATCCTATTAACCTAGTCCCTATCTCACTACTCAACTAACACCTAGTGATTTCTACAACAATGCTATAAATGGTGTCTTAGGGTTATTATTTTGTTCGAGTCACCTTTATAATAAAGAAAGGGAACCTTGAGGACCAAATCAATCATCTTACTAATTGGTAATGATGGCCAGAGTTTAAAAATTGAGCCAGAGGCACAAGGCGTTCAGAAAAAAGCCTCAAGACCTTGAGGCAACGCTTCATGCACATCTAGGTCAAACTTAGAGTCTATAAAAGGTCGATATGCAAAAACAACAAATGAGGTGAAGAGATTTCAAATGATTTACTTGATAAAAATGTTGATATGTAAAAGATACAAGAGAGATGCAGCTTTGGTTATGCATAAACTTATCTAGTTGCACATGAACCAATGCCTCCCATTCTAGTGCCATAAATAGGGTAGAACTTACCAAAAAAATCATCAAAAAAGGGTATTACAAACCCTAAAATACTGCAATGCAAAATAAAACATTCTGAATCTATGGCTATAAAATTTATCATAAGTCTACTGCAACTCAAGAAACTAACTCGATGCTTGAAATTGACAAGCTATTAAAACTCTGAAGTAGATGAGGTAACCATAACACAGTTCATCAGAGAATCATGCATTTGATTAGCTTGAATTTTTATGTAAAATTTTTCAAAAACCGACAGACGGTGTTCAAATCAACTTGTTGAAAAGCAGATCAAACAACCATGTTATAGATATCATAAACTAGATCGGCACACTAATCGAAAGGCCAGTGTATCAAATTCCAACACAAATAAGTTCAAATCACTTCGAATTTGCCCCTAATTCATCATATACTCAAAAAATCAACAAATCTGAAACCGACACAGATTGAAGGATAGATCAGAAACCTGAGTGGGTCGCATGGCGGTTTCAAGGGCGGAGAGACGGTGGTCAAACGAACCCAAGATGGAAACCATGTTTTCTGTGATTGATTGACTTTGCTGCAGTGATTCTCTCATCTTCGCTGCTTTCTCGCTCAGATTATCAGCCCCCATCGGGCCTGCTGTTCGAACTTGAACTCCCATCTGTATCTGTTTTCAAGTTCTGAGCGAAATTGACGAACTTTGAGGAGGGATTCGTTGAAGGTATGGAGGTTAGTTGACAATTATTGATTGATTCTTGGTTTGACAGGGTGTGTGATTGCAAATACTAATTTTATACGTATAAATCGGTGTTTATTGTTTTCTTGATTTGGAGGATCATATTCATTCATTGGGTATTTGGGTCTAATTGGGTCCATCGACATTAATCAATATTGGAATGTCAAAAATGGTTTGATATGAATTTGGTTTGTTTATGGCCTTTTTTTTAGCACTCATTGGGTAGCAAAGTTTAGTTAGAAAGGCACAACTTTATCATAAAAGTCGATCCGTAATAGATGAAAACGAGTGTTTTTTACTCACATTTTGACGAATCACACGATCACGTAGTAAAAACATGTTTGTGAACTTGTAAGTTTAATAGTTGTAAAAACTATCATTAACATCAATTCAATTTTTTAACTTTGTATATGAAATTTAGTTTGATTTTTTTTAACATTACCCGATCCAATCCGACTTAAACACAAACGACCCTAAAATATTTCCGCCTCTCATAAAAGAATTTAACACAATCTCAAAATTCACATAAAAATAAGCATGGAAAAGTATATTAATACAAATCGTTTCCGAACAAAATTCAAGTTGAAACGTAAATCAACTCGAATATGTGACAACATGTACATAAAAATAAGCATATAACAATTTTTTGTTAAAGTTAACAAACAAAAGTTATTAAGAAAAAATCAAATTATATATAATATAGGGTAAACTTAAAATTTTAGAAACTCAAAATGTCAAATTGACATTTGTCAAGATAAAGGAGTTACTGAGTTAGTTTTGTCGAGCAAGGTTACTCGTACATTGCGATGGGCAGTATGAGGAAAATTCACACTTTACGGTGTGATGAAGGTATGAACTTATGATGGATCAGTTACCCACTCGTTGAGGCAAGACTATACAATTGAAATAAACATATGAAATTGCGACATATTTGTTTTAGAAATTGAAACGTGTATAATAAGAATTTTAAAAAGTAATTTAATAAAAAAAAATAATATAAAAATCAAATGAGAAAAAAATGGTGCTTAACTACAATATTTAACATTTTAACCCCACAACCATACCCAAACACAAGGCAACCATCTCTATTAAGCCCACATCTGCGTTTCAGATAACGAACTAAACATACTTAACTCCTACGAATTTCTCTAGAACAAAAGAAAAAACCCAAACGAATCATACGTGAACATATGGCAGGCCAGTTCGTTTCCCTTTTAAACTTTTAAATGAGTTCTTAATTTCTTATACAATAGAAGGGTATAAATTTAGGTGCGCAAAAAGAAAAGGTAAAAAAAAAGTAAAAACGTTGAGTCATATATTTCAACCAAAAAACCACCCTAAATTGTAAATTTGGATTTTGGTTCAGTTAATAACCGTATTCAATATGTGAATACAGTTTTCAGTTCGGTTAAAGTATATACATCTTCCTTAATTCAGTTTATTTGGTTAACAAAATTAATTGAATAAGACTATAAATGTTGAATTTTGTTTATTTGATTTGTTCGATTTGTATGCTTTGTACATATTTTGAATATGGTTTGTTTGGTTTATTTGGTTTGTTCATTTATACAGTTTTTGAAATTTAGTTTATTTGGTTTGTTTAAATGAATTCAGTTTAGCTTGAAAAATTCTCAATTTGGATAGGTTAACGAATAGGCATAAAAAACTAGAAACCAGATAAACCAAACCATTAGTTGGGGCATATCCTATGGAGGGCTCAACATCCAATTGTGTTTTTGCTTGTTTTATACAATGCTTTAGGGATCCAAATGGGTTTACTCACTTAGTTTATATAAACTAATCTCGTGTGTATTCTTACAAGATCAAAGGTCATATGACATACTTAATGAGGATTAGAATGGTTCGGATTTAACAAGCTTGCAAAATTGCATTTTTTTAAGTAATGGATTTTCATTAGGAATTATTGTTAAGTGATGATGGAAATTTGATGATGTTATAGTAAATTTTGCTAAGCATTTTTGTGTGTAATTATCAAGTTGAAATAAATATGATTGTGACCTGAACTCATCGTTTTGAAGTATTACACTATATTTAATTATTTAGAAAACGTTCTATTCTTTTTTATTCTGTTTCAAGTGAAGATGTCATGGTTAAATCAAATTTTGATGTTATTCCTTTTAGGTCTAAGAGTACTTACATATTGGATTCATAGATTTCACTATCTACAAAAATGATACCTCAACTTTATATGTTTGTAATAATTGGATCACACTAATACAACAACAACAACTTACCCAGTATATTCTCACTTTTCAGTAGGGTCTGGGAGGAAGGATAGATACAAACCTTACCCCCTATCCCAATTGGAATAGAGAGGCTGCTCCGAAAGAGTCCTCGGCTCAAAGTTATCGTTTGAAGTTGATGATCTTAATGATTTTAACGTTATTTTCACAAAATAATTAAGATAACGTTAAAATTAGTGCACTTTTATTTTTGCCCCTTAAGGGCCCACACATATATACATTATATGCGTGCACCGCAAATAGGGCGTGGATCACACTAATACATATTAACAATTCTGTTAAATGAGGTATTAAATGACTAATTTGCGAGTTCACTTGTATTTAGAAAATTAGAAGAGAAAACATTATAAAAGACATTGTCCTCATCAAACACTTCGTGCATGTTTGGGATTTCATTTGAAATTAAATTATTAACTTATTGACTCTATGAAGAAGTCAATAAGTTGCAAAAATGTTCGACAATATCAACAGGACTTTTGTTTTAACTTTTTGATGAAATAGGTTGAATACTAATCCAATCACCTTTTTTGTGACAACTAGTACCTGACCGGTCGGCAAGTCCGTACGGTATGTGTACTTGCAACAGTAACTATGTGTAATTACATGTGCATAAACAACACTTGTATTAACAGAATTCTAAATGCAAGAAACAGCTGTACGTATTTTCGTGTAAACTTTAATACTGTAAGTACAATACTCAATTGAAACATAAGTTGTGTGTATTTAAGTGAAAACCTAAGTACAGTTAACACAACAAATCACGGAAAACAACAATGTTCAAGCGAATAACAAAAACAAATCGGTTGTGATCTGATATCCATAGATGACAGGAATCAGATGGCCGATATTTCAATGTGAAAACAATATGAAAACAGGATGTTTGGTTGAGTTCGACAGCGAGGAAACACAATTTAAACAATGTAGCAATGTCGTTTCAGAATAACGAACTGACAGTGTGTTTGTATGGGTGACGATTCACACAAACATATCTGTGAGTTTAACGTTCTGAAATGACAACTGGAAAGTAGAAAACAAAAGTCAGAAAGCCAAACCATCGACGTGTTCGTTCGAATGACGATTCGAACGAATACGCGCGATGGTGACGTGATCTGACGAAACGAAAACGAAAACACGACACGATCGATCATAAATTAATAAAATTAAATAAATAACATTTTTACAATTTTGAAACTCATCAAGATAATTAATTTAACTTCTTTTTGTTTATTAAAACTAAAATTACACGTAAAGTGCCGGATACGCGACGAAATCACGAACCGAGCAACCGAAACAAACCCGAACACCCCGGAGTATAAAAGCATCAAATGAGGGTGTTTCTCCTCATTTTCCATCAGCCACTTCTCTCTCTAAAGTCCATTCCCGAACCTTTCACTCTCATACTAGAATCCAACTTCAAATCGTCATATCTCCTTCGTTTCTCCACGAAATCGGGTGTTCTTGGTGTCCACGCGTAGTCCTCGACATCCTCTACAAGGAAGTACAGAAGATCTGGAGTTTTAGTCACTAAAAATCAAGGTATGAACGAGATGAAATCACGAAAAAAAGGGTTTCATGTTCATGTGTTCGAATTCAAACCACCCTATCGGCCTAGAACCTGTGTAAACCAACCCTAGGCCTTCGAAAGCTGGATCTGGTTCGCCATGGACGTGGGGGTCGCACCATGGCTGGCCACAGCTCGAGATGGATGACGAAGTAGTAACAGGTTCGCTGGGAAAGGGACGGCCGAACCCTATTGGACTAGCCGAACCCTGTTGACACCATCGTGCTGGACGAACCAATCCATTTGGCGAACCTCTACTGGCTGCGAACCTTCCCTTGATCATGAGCGAACCTATGGAGTTCTCCCGAACCCTCCTCTGACGAATCTATGACGACGAACCTGCAAGTTTCGCCCATGCAGACGAACCCTCCTCGAAACAAGAATTCACGAACCATTTGCATGCAGCCACCCCCGAACCCTCGACCATAGCCGAACTCTCTAGTGACTCACAAACCCACGCACCTGGAGGCGAAACTGTGACAACCTCGGCCGAACCAAGTACAGGTGCAAGCTACGAACCGTCTGTATGGGAACCACTGTTGCCGAACCTTCGAGCCCCCCCCCCCCCCAAACCTTGATTAGGCGACGAACCCTACTGTTGGCCATCAGGACCACCGAACCTGTTCACTGTTTAAGATTCAGCCGAACCTGAGAGAACCGACGAACCTACATGACAACTTAACTTGGCCGAACCCTTGTGAGTGACGAACCCTGGCTAAGGTTCGCTGGTATATGCGACTACACATCACACCGGACGAATTAAGCTGCGTGTGCCATTTTGGCCTCTTTGGCCCAACACTAACCGCTTGGCCCATTCTTTCAATTAAGCCCAGAAGATAAAATTGTTCCCTGATTTGGGTTGCGGCCACATAAATCCGAACAGGCCCACGTTTCAATTAGTGCAACCATTTAACCCATTGAGCCCAATAATAATTACACAGGCCCAATACCACAAGGATTGACTCATGAGATCCAAATGGGGCCATTTTATTTAATTGGATCACATTCATTATATTTGATCCAAGGCCCAATGGGATTCGACCCAATTGATTTCGACTCATATCATAACGAGGCAATTTAACACATTAAGACAATAATTATGGGGTAACTATAAGAGTCAAGTGTGAGCGGGACAACAAGACAAATCTTAAATAATAAACTCAAGTCACCTTAAAGACTTGGATTTTGTATAACTTACAATTTTGATCACATAACAAACTAAGTTAATGATATCAAGTGTTAGAGGATCTATGAACAATAAACAAAGGGCCGAATCATTTCCGAGACTCACAAGTGTTAGCCAACGTTAGGGCTAGCACATACACGCACACAAATCGCCACAATTTATACTTATAAGTTAAATACAACATGAAATCAATACAGGAGCGTGAAAACTACCACAAATACAATCAAGGAGCGCGTGCATTTCTTCTTTTAAGCTAAGTCAACCCTACAACAACAAGGTGAGTTCATGTGCCCCTTTTACTTTAATCTTAACTGATTTTAAACTCTTGAGGCTGAGAAACATGCTTACTTTTATCTATTTAAAAGTTTTGCTTAACATATTGCTATTACATTTATTTTAGATAATACAAATTGCTTATTATCGCTTATCTTTGTATGCATGCTTGTATGATCATGATATGACAGGGATAATCAGATGAACGAAATAATATATCTTATTAGTTCATCAACACATTAGAATAACATAGTTGTAAGATCTTATCTTATAACACTTAGTTATTCTTACATAAACAAACATTGGAACAATCACAGGCAAACATATGAATGATATAAAGATACTATGTATCTTTGTAATAACATTCGATACAAGAGTTATGTAAGTGTATTAGGACAAGTCCTTTAAACACTTAGCTTTACAACTCAACACATATTACAAGAGAACATGGAACAAAGAATGATAATCATGATAATGTAACTTCATGATAACAACATCATTCACTCAAATAATTAACATAATGTAATAAGACAAGTTCTTATTTAACCTTGTTAATAACACGGAGAACATATGACATTGAGAACAATAACACGGATGAACGCAATTACAATTAGTTACCATTGACCTGTTGTATTATATCACTTCAATCATGTGCCACTAGTTCAAGTTGATCATGTAAGCCCCTATAATTCGCTGACCAGTTAGTTTGACGTGACTAAACCGACGATAGCATAGTGGTACCATAGGTTTGACAAACCTCTAGCTTGTAGGGCTAGTATGTTGATCGTATTGATTCATTGGCCGGTAACGTATGACCGGTGACAGGGCGACTTCAAGTCAGGTTCTGGAAAGCGACACATGGTGATATTAATCTACAGTGATAAGTAATTAATCTGTTGGAAAAATAAGGACTGACGAAGCAAAACCACCCTTCCAATAATCCACTTGAATAAATGTTGCAGGACACTACCTTCGGAAGACATCTGCTTCGGAAGATAATAAACACTTCGGAAGACAAGATTCAGAAGATGCTTCGGAAGATAATAAATACTATCGGAAGACATCTGCTTCTGAAGATAAAATACTCTTCGGAAGACCCTTTCGGAAGACAGGCTTCAGAAGACTCCATCGGAAGAAAAGCTTCGGAAGAAAAACATTACTTCGGAAGATTTATGTATCTACATCAGCTTCCAAAATGATGGTCTTCCGATGAAAGAATAAATGATTGTCTTCTGATGAAAGAATAAGTGTTTCTCTCATCCGCTTCCGATAAAAGTATAACTGATTCATCTAATCAGTTTCCTATGAAGAACTTCCGAAAGAATAACTCCTTAGCATTAGTACAACTGTCTGAACCTCGGAAGACTTCAAGATCCTTGAAGATCCTAGTTGACTTTATACTTGTACTATTCTGATGCTATAGTGTCTGTAAAAGTGTCTTCAGTCTTGTCTGTTTGTCTTTTTCATGTATTTGTCCTGAAACATTAAATGTCGGGGCTATTTATACCCCAACATCCTTTGTATAAACAACAACACTTTTCTAAATCTTCTTTGTGTTGCCTCTCTGTTTTTCTGTTCTCTCTTTTCTTTAAACAAGAAAACTAAACAACCAAAATAACTAAACTTAAGTGCAAAACCCTAGAGGGAGCTAATACCAAAAGCTTTGACTAAGTATCTAAAGCTCTTGTTCCTGGTTAAATAAGCCTCCACTCAGGTCACTGATTTTCTACAATTGGTATCAGAGCCTTGTTATTTAGTCTTGGTTTAACCATCAAGTCTAAAATTCAAAGCTCTCTTTGATATCTTGTGTTTAGTTTTATGTGTTCATCTACTTTTCATAATCTGTTGAAGATTGATTTTTGAAACTCTAAAGTGTTCAAGAATCATTCAAACAAACTATCTTGAGTACTCATTACTTTTTGATTTACTCATAACTGTTTGAACACATGGCAGAAAAATTCACCTTAGATCCTCATAACACTGGTTCTGCCACAAAGCCACCAATTTTGGTTAGGCATCAATACAATATTTGGTAGAGACGGATGTTACATTTCCTGTCAAATAATCATACAGGATGTTGGAAGTCTGTCATGTTCGGACCTCATAAACCAATGGTCCTGGACACGGAGACTGGAGACAATGTCCCTAAGGACCCTCGGAATTACACTGAAGAAGACTTTCAAAAATTGGAGCTTGATGCCAAGGCACATGCTCAGCTGGCTATGGCCCTTCCGAATGAAATTTATTCGGGTCTTCTTCACCATGAGTCCGCTAAGGACTTATGGAATGCTCTAAAAGAGCAATTCGGTGGTACCGATGATGTTGTAGCCAACACTAGGGAAATATTGGCTCAACAATATGAGACTTTCTGCCAACTAAATAATGAGTCACTAACTCAGCAATTTGAAAGGTTCACTTCTCTCTTAAGTGAACTAAAATTAGCTGGTCAAGTGTACCCTCCTGTCTCAGTTCTTAATCGAGTTTTAAGATCTCTTCCTGATAAATGGGAAACTTATTCTATAGTTATGAGATCTTCACCAGATTTTGGCAAACTCTCACTTACCCAACTTCATGGTAAGTTGCTCACCTTTGAGCGAGAGATTGACCAGAAACGAAAACTAATAAAATCTGGTAAATCAACTGAAGAGTATGTTCAAGGGAACACAGCTCTTCTTAGTCATAACTTTGGGATAAATGATCAGGATTATGATGAACACATTGACATAACTACTGGCATCACTTCTTCATTCTCTTCTCGTGATGTCCATTCTCTTCTTTCTGACCATCTGTGTTTTATCATGGATGATCTTCATCAAGTTCCAAGTGATGACTTGGAAGAGATGGACATTCTCCATCAACTGGCTCTCTTGAGCATAAGAACTAACAAGTTCTACAAGAGGACAGGAAGAAAATTTCCTGGTATCCATGGAAAAACCAGGATCGGTCTAAATAAGGCTAATGTCCAATGCTATAGGTGTCATGGCACTGGACATTTTGCCAGGGAATGCACAAATGCTCCAAATTCTAACTCTTCTCCTTATGTGACCTTTCCAAACATACCTTCACACACCTCTTCAACACCGTATTCTTCCTCCTCTTTCAAAAGGACCAATAGTCCTCATGAATCAACACACATTGCACAAAACTCTTCTTCTCCTAATGTGCAATATGTACAAGCTGCAAATGGTAACATGTACCAACTCACCCCTGCTTCACTTCAAGTTGTTGCAGCTCCTTCTTCACAAATAAATGCACCAGGCCCTGCTGTCCAGTCTTCCTCATCTAGTCAACAGGCTCTTTTCTCTCAAGAGTACATAGACTGGAGCAGCTTACCTGAAGATGTTGGCTATGCCCTCATCACTTCTGAACCAACAGAATTTGCTCTCATGGCTGTTGGTGAAGACTCCTTTTCTTCTGTTCAACCTGAAGCAGACACTTCTGATTCTCAGGTATCTTCTTCTACCTTAGAAAAACTATGTTCCGATACATGCATAGAGGCTTTTGCAAAGATAAAGAAAGCCAATATGTTGCTTCAAAAGCAAAATCAGGAGTTGGAACAACTCCTGGACAATAAAAATTCTGAAGTGGAAAAATTAATAAAAATTAAAGATAATGAGATCTCCACTTTAAAAACTGAGAAAATCAACTTACAAGCATCATTTGATCTACAAAGAGAAAAATATTATGCTTGTAAAGATGAATTATCTCAAACTCAGGTGAGCTGTGAAAAGTGGGTTGAGTCTTGCAAAGGATTCAAAATGCTTTTACAGAAGCAAGTTCACAGCAAAGCAAGATTTGGGATTGGGTATAATCACACTGCTCAACCAGAGGATTACACCCCAATCGATAATAATAAGGAAGAAACCACTCCTGAACCTATCTCACCAACCTTTCTTCCTGATGAAATTCCTCCAATAATAAACACACCTCCATTGGTGTATCAACCAAACTATTCTTCGAAGTTTGTATACCCCAATGATACAAATCTGACAAGATTAGAAAAACCACATTTGAACTCAGTTCAACACAATAACTCTTCAGAACAAAATGAGATTGCTCCTGATATGAGCTCTACTCATAGTTCAGAAGAAACAACAAAATCAGGTCTCTCTTCTAGCATCAAGTCAAATCTTGAAAAAGGAAAAGAACCTATGGTTAATATCCAGTTTCCTCCTTCTCATCCTCATCCTCCCTACCCCATAATGAAGGTAAACAGACCTTTCATCCCAAATTACTCCTCTCTCTCTCCAGCCTGCTTAAAATGTTTTAAGTACAACCATGCTACTGAAAACTGCAGAACAAAAACGCCTTTGGAGAAATCTAGATTGAAAGCTAATAAGTTGAAAGCTGAACATGCCTCTTCATCCAAAGGGAATCTCCCTAATAGGATGAAGAAAGTAAGAACAGCAAGTAAACAATTTGTTGGAGCAACCCCCATTCTTCGTTCATCTTACCTCCTTCCTTGACTGCAAACTCTAGACCTTCTATTTTGGGAACACCTCCTCCTCACTCTACGGTGAACCCAGTTTCTTACTCTCATAATGTTGGTAACACTTCTCCCGTGGATTCACAAATCAATATTCTCCAACAGAATCAGCAACAACTGCTATTAATGATGCAGAAATTGATAAATGATACAGAACAAAATAAACCAAACAAATAAAATAAAGTAAAATATCCCATGTCTAACCTATTGTATTTGATCCTCATGTGCAGAAACCCTCTTCAAACCAAAATCATCTCTAGTATGTGGATAGTGGAGGATCTAGGCACATGACAGGATGCAGATCCATTCTAAATAACTTCATTCCAAAAATGGAGGATCTGTTTCCTTCGGAAACAATGCAAAAGGTTGGATAGTGGGGTCTGGTTCTGTCTCAAGTGGAAATTTGAAATTTAAAGATGTTAGCTTAGTTGAGAATCTCAAGTTTAATCTCTTAAGTGTTTCTCAGCTAGCTGATAAAAATTTTAGTTCATTTTTCACTAAAGACAGTTGCAAAATTCTCTCTCCAAAAATAAATTCAAAAATAAAGATCTTGATTGATCAACACACTCTGCTAATGGCTAGAAGAAGTGGAAATGTCTATATTGTAGATATGACTACTGACTCTAAAACATCTTCTCCTACATGTTTGATACCCAAAGCATCATCTTCTGAAACTGCTCTTTGGCACAGAAGACTCAGTCACCTTAATCACCAAACTCTTCATAAGCTTTCAACCCTTTCTTTAGTAAGAGGATTGCCTTCCAAAGAATTTCACTTTGAAGGTCAATGTGAATCTTGCTTAAAGGGAAAGCAACATAAAACTTCACATAAGTCCATTGAGGAATCCAAAACAACTAACTGTCTTAATCTGCTTCATATGGATCTGTTTGGTCCAGTGAAGGTAGCCAGTTTGGCAAGAAAAAGATATTGTCTAGTTGTTGTGGATGATTACTCAAGATTTTGCTGGACCTTTTTCCTGTTCAGCAAAGATGAGACTTCTGATAAAATAATTGCTCTTATCACTAATCTTGAAAGACAATTTAGTCTTCCTGTTAAAATAATAAGAAGTGACAATGGCACGGAGTTCAAGAACCAAGTTCTTGATAAATTCTGCATCTCTAAAGGAATCCTTAGACAATATAGTGCTACTAGAACTCCTGCTCAGAATGGAGTTGTAGAAAGAAAGAACAGGACACTAATTGAAGCTGCAAGAACCATGCTTGCAGACTCAGGATTACCTTTATCCTTCTGGGCTGAGGCAGTAAACACTGCTTGTTATGTCTTAAACAGAGTTCAAATTGTAAAAAGACATAACAAAACTGCCTATGAAATCCTGTATAACATAAAGCCTCTCATTTCCTTCTTCAAAGTCTTTGGATGTCCGTGTTTTATCTTAAACACAAAAGACTCTTTGTCTAAGTTTGCTGCTAAAGTTGATTCAGGATATTTTGTTGGATACTCTCCGACCTCTAAAGCATACCGAGCTTTCAATCTCAGGACCAAAATTATTGAGGAATCCATTGATGTTAAATTCAATGAATTAGCATCAACCTCATCTTTCCCTTCTACTCCTGATGACCTCTTTGATCTTGAAAGCTTCTCCTTCATTCCTCCTATCTCTCCTTCTTCACCTTCTTCAGAATCGTGTCAAACATCCGAAGATCTATCCTCTCTAGATGAATGTACTGTTTCTAAATTCTTACCCTCCTTTCCTTCTTATCAAATAAATTCTTAAGAAACAAACTCTCAAAACCAAGGTAATCAACTATCTACTCCTTCATCTCCAGTCTTGGATAATGTATCTGTAGATATTCCTGATAATCCTCACGTCTCTCTTCCAGAAACCTCTTCGGATCCCACTGAAAATTCAACCTCTTTCGATGCTGCCTCCTCAAATAATTGTTTGGACATCATTCCTTTCAACAAAAATCATCCTCTAGAACAAATCTTAGGTGATTTAAGTAAAGGAGTTCAAACTAGGAGCCTGATTTCAAATTTTTGCCTTCATGCTGCCTTCTTATCCCAAATTCAGCCCTCTAAATATCAGGAGGCTCTTAAAGACAATAATTGGGTAGAGGCTATGCAAGACGAACTCTTACAGTTCAAAAGGCAAAATGTATGGACTTTATGTCCTCTACCAGCTGGAAAATATCCCATCGGAACCAAATGGGTGTTCAGAAACAAAACAGATGACAGAGGCATTGTAATAAAAAATAAGGCCAGATTAGTAGTATAAGGTTATTGTCAAGAGGAAGGTATTGACTATGATGAAACTTTTGCTCTTGTGGCAAGATTGGAAGCCATCAGACTCTTTCTAGCATTTGCCATCTCCCATAATATAAAGGTATACCAAATGGACATAAAAAGTGCATTCCTGTATGGGACAATAAAAGAGGAAATCTATGTGTGTCAACCACCAGGATTTGATGATGTTCATCATCCTGATTGGGTGTACAAACTAGACAAGGCACTTTATGGTCTGAAACAAGCACCCATAGCATGGTATGATACTCTCTCTCAGTTTCTTCTTCCTAATAAATTTTCTCGGGGAACCATTGATAAGACCTTGTTCATTAAAAGGGTAGATAAGGAACTTTTGCTTGTCCAAATCTATGTTGATGACATCATTTTTGGATCAACAAAACCTTCCATGTGTGAACAATTCTCTAAATTAATGTCTTCTAAGTTTGAAATGAGTGCTTTAAGTGAACTAAAAACATTTTTAGGACTTCAGGTCAAACAAACCCCAAATGGAACTTTCATTCATCAATCTAAATATGTAAAAGATCTTCTAAATAAATTTGATATGAATGATTGCAAAATAATTTCTACTCCCATGGCAACAAGTCCTGGAATATGTCCAGACGACAATGGTGAACCTGTAGATCAAACTCTCTACAGGTGCATGATTGGTTCTCTGATGTATCTCATTGCATCAAGGCCAGACATCATGTATGCAACATGTGTCTGTGCAAGATACCAGTCTGCCCCCAAACAATCTCATCTTTCATTTGTGAAGAGGATACTCAGATATCTCAAAGGTACTCCCGCGCTAGGTATTTGGTATCCTGCTAATCAAACTTGTAAGCTTGTTGGTTTTTCAGATTGTGATTATGCTGGTTGCTCGCTCACCAGAAAGTCTACTTCAGGAGGTTGTCAGTTCTTTGCAGGTTGCTTAGTGTCAAGGCAAAGCAAAAAGCAAACATCAGTGTCAAACTCAACTGCTGAAGCTGAATACATTGCAGCAGCCCATTGCACTGCCCAAATTCTTTGGTTACAATACCAACTGTTAGATTTTGGAATAACTGAACTAAAGACACCTCTTCTAATAGATAGCGAAGCTGCCAAAAACATAATAAAAAATCCTGTCTATCATTCTAAAACCAAACACATTGAAATAAGGCATCACTTCATTAGAGACTGTTTTGAAAAGGGACTAATTGTTCCTGAACATGTCTCCACAAGTGACCAAATAGCTGACATATTTACCAAGCCCTTGGACTCCTCAACTTTCTCTAAGTTTGTGGCCAAACTGGGAATGATAAATATGAGTTAATAAACATAGTTAAGATTATGTTTATTAACCTTCCTACACATACATATAAAAGGATAATTTTCATAAATTGTCCTAACAAAGGATATCTGATAAACTACTGTTAAGAAATCTTGGTCTCTTTCAGTGATTATCTCAATACACGGATAGGATCAGTGGTAATATTGTCACTGCTTCATATCTATCCGATGTTCAAACCTTCCTTTGTTACAATTCATAACCACTTTGGTTTCTTCTCCTTCCGATAATCTCTCTTCCTTCCGAAAATCATCAAATGATCATTTAACTTGCTTCCAAGGATAAGGTTCTTCCGATATGCAAATAAAACCTCTTGAGCCTTGCACCTGACATGACAGTTGTCAACTTCTCTGCAAGATTCGATTCTCAATGCTAACTCCCACGGCTCGAGAAGATACTTGACGTCATCTTAATAATCAATAATCTTATTTAAATCAATAATCACCATCTTCATTTCTCATTTCTCTCACCAATAATCTTATTTAAATCAATAATCACCAATTTCATTTCTCATTTCTCTCACCATTAACTTACCAAGCTTTCTTGATCCTCTGATTATCACGAAACCCTTCATCACCTTCAAAATTCTAAGTAATTCTCATGGCTACGGATGATCACTTGTCAGGCATGTCGCCTGGCACAGAGCACTTACACAAGATTTTTCTAAGCTTCAAGCTTATAATAATGGTGTAATGGCTTCGGACCAGGCTTCATTCCTCACAAAGCTTCGTCTGTACTTCACGGCGTGCATTAACATGTCTTCTTGTCATGGTATGTAAGCATCAAATTTCTTTTCTTGTCAAACTGATCTGTAATCATAATCTCAAAAACAATCATGAAGCTTTCGACTCCTTTACTTCTTCTTTATACTGTTTTTGATAATGTGATTATAAGGTTAACCTGAAAAACCTGATCGTGCATAAACATTTCTTTTGCTATATGTATCACATGTTTTTACAGTATCCTTCTCAAGAAAAGGTTAGGGAAAATCATTTCAATAACATAAGGTATGTTAGAATTCCCTTGATCATCTGGTACATTACCCGAAATGTCCCAAGTCCCTGCCATACTTTTAGTTTGTCCCATTGATACTCATAGAACTATGACGGATTGGACAAACTAATGTTCACAAATATGAACACTAATGGATGACACTGAAGAAACACCCATCTTCAGTGAACCCACATCCACCTTTCTTTCACACCTATAACAGGTATCAGCCATAAAATAATTTTTCTCACAACCTTTTAAGCCTAATAAGCCCAAAAAGTCTGTTCAGGAAGATGAGATCCCTGAACATGACTGTGTTCCTACTGAACACATGGATACATCTGTTCCATCCTCACAGATGAATCAAGAATCTCTCCCCATCCAGCTCCTCATCAATCCTCTCAACAGGATGATGTTGTATTCCTAAGGGAACCCTCACTAACCACTGAAATGTCATTTGACACTCAGATGGTCGTCCTCTGTCCCAGGGACATCTCTGTTCTTTCTAAAAGCCCCCCACTCTCTCTTGACAAATCTCTTAACCATGAAAAGAGGATGAGATCCGGAAGTCAAGTCCATCTAGACTTCTTAATCATATATCAGGAGCATCCATTTCACATGAAAATCTAATGGATTCTCATCTGAATGGATCAGGCAGTAAGACTCCTGGTATGGCAACAACCAATGAACTTTTTTTTTTTAAAAAAACTAACGCTGGAAATCCCCAGAACCAAGAAAAAGGGGTTCATGACATCTCTGATATGGATTTAGGTCATGATAAAACTGACTCTCAAGTCAGGGATTCGGATGACATCTGTAACACAATGGACGGATCAGTTCTTAACAATAAGGAATTGACGGATTCCACTTCTCATATTCAGATTGCTCTGCCCACACTCATTGTGTTATGTCACAACAATATTGAATATCCAAAGTCCTGCAATCCAAATCCATCCCAATGCAGGCACCTTCATTTGAAGGTATCTCAAACTCTTCAACCACCTTCACTACTCCCACCTTTCTTCTACTGCTTTTTCAAGAAGTATCTAGCTCACTTCTTCCTGCCTCTCTCACTTCCCTGCCTAGCCTAATGCTTCAAAGTCTCGGCTGATAAAGCCAAAAAGAGGGAGATTAATACATAAACCATTCTGCAACCTACTTCAGTTTTCCTCTAAGGACACTACTCCAAATATTTGTCCAAACTCACAAATAAAGAATGCTCACCTGCCTCCCAAACCTCTTCTGAACCATTCTCATGTACTTTCCCCCACTGAGTTTGATGTTCTAGAAATTGATTGGGTTTTAAAGCTAAGTGGTTTTGGCTTCATCAGTCCAGAGGGAGATTGTTGGAAAAATAAGGACTGACGAAGCAAAACCACCCTTCCAATAATCCACTTGAATAAATGTTGCAGGACACTACCTTCGGAAGACTTCTGCTTCGGAAGATAATGAACACTTCGGAAGACAAGATTCAGAAAATGCTTCGGAAGATAATAAATACTATCGGAAGACATCTGCTTCTGAAGATAAAATACTCTTCGGAAGACCCTTTCGGAAGACAGGCTTCAGAAGACTCCATCGGAAGAAAAGCTTCGGAAGAAAAACATTACTTCGGAAGATTTATGTATCTACATCAGCTTCCAAAATGATGGTCTTTCGATGAAAGAATAAATGATTGTCTTCTGATGAAAGAATAAGTGTTTCTCTCATCCGCTTCCGATAAAAGTATAACTGATTCATCTAATCAGTTTCCTATGAAGAACTTCCAAAGAATAACTCCTTAGCATTAGTACAACTGTCTGAACCTCGGAAGACTTCAAGATCCTTGAAGATCCTAGTTGACTTTATACTTGTACTATTCTGATGCTATAGTGTCTGTAAAAGTGTCTTCAATCTTGTCTGTTTGTCTTTTTCATGTATTTGTCCTGAAACATTAAATGTCGGGGCTATTTATACCCCAACATCCTTTGTATAAACAACAACACTTTTCTAAATCTTCTTTGTGTTGCCTCTCTGTTTTTCTGTTCTCTCTTTTCTTTAAACAAGAAAACTAAACAACCAAAATAACTAAACTTAAGTGCAAAACCCTAGAGGGAGCT
This sequence comes from Mikania micrantha, assembly GCA_009363875.1. Taxonomy (NCBI): domain Eukaryota; kingdom Viridiplantae; phylum Streptophyta; class Magnoliopsida; order Asterales; family Asteraceae; genus Mikania; species Mikania micrantha. Next base: position 7,281 of record SZYD01000941.1, on the reverse strand, counting down.
AATACCAAAAGCTTTGACTAAGTATCTAAAGCTCTTGTTCCTGGTTAAATAAGCCTCCACTCAGGTCACTGATTTTCTACATAATCCATCGTTTCTTGTTGACTAGTAGACTGAGTAATTTATATTCTCATGTCATATTACTAGTAACTGTTGCGATGAGGTCCATGGGTACATAAAGTGATAGAGGTAAATCGGATGCATTGAAATCTGGCTACATGAGGATTTCAGTGGATTCCTTTAGGCTCTATGCACTATCAGTTGAGAACAAATTACAATTGGTTAACTAACACTCTTAATCTTTAAAAGTGAAACAACAGTTAACCCCACAATTATAGAATAATACAAGGAACAGATTTGATAAATCTAATATCTTTGACATATATAATGGTTATCTAAACTTCGGTTCGATAACTACAACTTCATCATCATATTATTCTATACATGATATCACAGGTGATCAAGAATGAGATAAACATGTGGATTTGGGAATGGAAATCAATAATTGTATTGCAAGTAGTGTGGAGTTCTAGTAGTGATGTGGTGGGATGTTGGCTAGGGCTTAGTTCCCTTACATATGCCCTATATATAAGCATCACTACTAGGATGATATAATACTTGTAAATATAACTATTGAGAAGCCATTGATTGAACAAGTGAACAAACAACATACAAGTAACATAATATACATTGTGATTGTGCATGTGAATGAATCAAGGTTTTCAATGTACATACTTATGAACTCACCAACCTAGTGTTGACTTTGTTTAAATGCATGTTTTCTCAGGTGATGAACAGGTGTAGCTACTTATATGCATGGATTAAGCTAGTGGACTTTTAGAAGACCTAGCTTTATTTTGTGTTGCATGCTTTTGGTGATAAGAACAATGAATCATCTTTTGTATATCTTGTACAGATACAAGATATAGTTACATTGATTCTTTTTGATAGATTTACTTGGTTAAATTATGAACGATACATTGTAATTTAATCTTGTAATTCTATGTCTTGGTTGTGTTAGCATTTCTCATTTATTTATCATGTGCTATGTAAACTATCTGATCATTCGATTATCACTCAAGATATCGCGCCCCGAGAACCTTCTGCCCGACGGGAAAACCCGATCCGTTCCCGCCGGCTCGGGGTGTGACAGATTGGTATCAGAGCCATGGTTATAGAGAAATATAGGTCATCTTGTTTTAAACGGTTTGGCCTAGACTATAACCTAGGGACGCTCATGTAGAAAACACAGGACACTGGATTACTTGCATACGTTACATCATTTGAGCATAAATACTAACCGATGATTTTTCGGTTAGGATTGATATGTCACAGGGACAACCACCATCACCACCTCATCCTCCTCCACCTGAGGTGGAACCAGCGACTGCTGCACTGGCAACCTTGATCACTGAGCAGTTGGTTGCAATCATTCCTGAGATGGGTTTTCCACATGTCACCACCAAAGGAAAAGAACCTGCGAAAGGTGACACCAGCAAGAAACACAAACATCATTCTGCTAAAAAGCAGAAGAGATCTGCGAGTTACACTGAGGCCACACCTATCAGTCAGGTCATGCCAGACCCGACTGTAATGAGTGGCAAGATTTACAAGGGAAGGGCTGCTCGTTGTCAACTCTGCCATTATCATCACCATGCCAATGTCCAGTGTCGCCAGTGTGCCTTTTGTGGGAAGATGGGACACTGGGTTAGCCATTGCAGATATGCAGTGGAATCGCCTCGCGCTGGAATGTATTTTCAGTGTCACAAATGTGGGTTGTATCATGATCGTAACAAACCATGCAACCATTGTCTGAACTGTGGAAAGAAGGGACACCTGATCCAGGAGTGCCGAAACCTTCCAACACAGAATCAGAAGCATAGAGCAAGTACTTCTACTTTCTCTCAACACTATCACCACTGCTACACCTGCGGAATACTTGGACATTTTGCAAGAGACTGCCCTATGAGGAAGTTTCCAACAACTCCAACAGTTCCAACGGCATCAACCACCACCGAGGAACTACTCGCTCTACCAGCACCAGATGTACACACGGATTCAGATGACTTTGAGGGTATGTCATTTTAACCTTGTGTAATTGAATTAGATATAATGTTAAACTTTTATATATTATGTGTAGTTAGTAATATAATTAAGGGTAACTATTGATTAATTAGGTGTCAATTAGATAATAGAAGTTAGTAAAATTAATGCCTATGCTTGAATAGAGAACCATTACTCCCTAAGAGATAGATTCAGAAAAACATAGTAGGAAATTCTTAAATCAATGGAGATTAGGTTATTTTAAGTGACCTAGTCAGGAATACGAAGGAAAGAGACTGAAATGGTCCTCGAAATCATAATCAATTTCATTATCAGATCAATAAGGTTAGTGTTACAAATGAGAAGAAAAACGCGTAACAAAGACTACGCGGACGTGTTCCGGATGATCTACCGGGATTGCCACCCGAGAGATCGGTGCAGTTTCGAATCGATTTGATTCCAGGAGCGACTCCTGTAGCGAAGTCTCCTTATAGACTTGCACCATCAGAAATGCAGGAGTTGTCCAATCAATTACAAGAGCTACTTGACAAAGGTTCATCCGACCGAGCTTTTCCCCGTGGGGAGCTCCGGTTCTTTTTGTGAAAAAGAAGGATGGAACAAAGATTGTGCAATGCTCCAATCTTAACACTCCCAGAAGGCAATGATGACTTTGTAGTATACTGTGATGCTTCCCATCAGGGACTCGGATGTGTTTTGATGCAACGAGACAAAGTCATTTCTTATGGCTCAAGACAGTTGAAGATACATGAGAAGAATTACACGACACATGATTTAGAACTGGGAGCTGATGTATTTGCTTTATAGATTTGGAGACACTACCTTTATGGTACCAAATGCACTATCTTCACAGATCACAAGAGTTTACAACACATATTTGATCAGAAGGAGCTTAACATGAGACAGAGACGTTGGGTTGAGCTCCTGAACGATTACGATTGTGTGATCAAATACCATCTGGGCAAAGAAAATGTAGTTGCAGATGCTTTGAGTCGGAAGGAAAGAGTCAAACCCTTACGCGTTCGCGCAATGGGAATGACTGTACAGACAAGTCTGAGAGATCACATTCTACAAGCACAACAAGAGTCAGTGGCAAGAGACAAATTGAAACAAGAGCTCGACTGTGGAGTTTAGAAACATTTTGTGACAAAACAAGATGGAGTTATCTATTATCTGGATCTTGTTTGGATTCCAGCAGTAGATGAACTTCGAACACTCATACTTGACGAGGCACACAAGAGGCGTTATTCAGTTCATCCTGGTGCCGATAAGATGTACCAAGATCTTAGGTCATTTTATTGGTGGCCGGGTATGAAGAAAGATATTGCCACTTATGTTGGCAAATGCATTACATGTGCCAAAGTCAAAGCTGAACACCAGAAGCCTTCGGGTTTGCTGGAACAACTAGAGATACCACAATGGAAGTGGGAACAGATAGCTATGGATTTCATTACCAAGCTACCCCGCACTTCCAACGGACATGATTCGATTTGGGTCATCATTGATAGATTGACCAAGTCCGCACACTTCTTGTCAATCAGAGAGACATACAAGATGGAGAAACTAGCGAGACTATACGCTGATGAAATAGTAGTGAGGCACGGGGTGCCATTGTCTATTATTTCAGACCGGGACAGCCGATTTACTTCGCGGTTCTGGCAATCATTGCAACAATCCTTAGGGACAAGTATTAACTTGAGCACTGCTTATCATCCACAAACGGATGGACAAAGCGAGCGAACCATTCAAACCCTAGAGGATATGTTGAGGACATGCATCCTAGACTTTGGTGGAGGTTGGGACACACATTTACCTCTCATTGAGTTCTCCTACAACAATAGGTACCACAACAGCATTGGATGTGCTCCTTTTGAAGCACTCTATGGTAGAAAATGTCGGTCTCCAATTTGTTGGACCGAAGTCGGAGACAACAGAATAACTGGGCCTGAACTTATTCAGGAAACTACTGATAAGATAGCCCAGATACAACAACGATTACAAGCAACACGTAGCCGCCAAAAGAGCTACGCAGACAAACGGCGCAAGCCTTTGGAATTCGATGTGGGTGACCTAGTCATGTTGAAAGTGTCCCCATGGAAAGGCGTAGTTCGTTTTGGGGCTGAGGGCAAGCTAGCACCTAGGTATGTCGGACCGTTTGAGATTACTCAACGCTTAGGTCCTGTGACATATAGACTCAGACTCCCTGATGAGCTCAGTGGAGTACACGATGTGTTTCATGTATCAAATCTCAAGAGGTGCTTAGCAGACGAAACATTGATCATACCATTGGAAGAGATACAAGTTGATGAGCAAGTACACTTCATCGAAGAACCTGTAGAGATTATGGAACGTGAAGTCAAGAGACTGAAACGAAGCCGTATCCCTATTGTAAAGGTTCGATGGAACTTCAAGCGTGGACCAGAGTTTACTTGGGAGCGCGAGGACAACATGAAAACAAAGTATCTGGACCTGTTCGAGAAGTAAATCCCGACCGTTATGCTTAAATTTCGGGACGAAATTTCTTTAACAAGGGGAGACTGTGACAACTAGTACCTGACCGGCCGGCAAGTCTGTACGGTATGTGTACTTGCAAACAGTAACTATGTGTAATTACATGTGCATAAACAGTACTTGTATTAACAGAATTCTAAATACAAGAAACAGTTGTATGTATTTTTGTGTAAACTTAAATACTGTAAGTACAACACTCATTTCAAACATTAGTTGTGTGTATTTAAGTGAAAACCTAAGTACAGTTAACACCACAAATTACGGGAAACAACAGTGTTCAAGCGAATAACAAAAACAAATCGGTTGCGATCTGATATCCATAGATGACAGGAATTAGATGGCCGATATTTCAATGTGAAAACAATATGAAAACAGGATGTTTAGTTGAGTCCGACAGCGAGGAAACACAATTTAAACAATGTAGCAGTGTCGTTTCAGAATAACGAACTGACAGTGTGTTTAAAAGGGTGACGATTCACACAAACATATCTGTGAGTTTAACGTTCTGAAATGACAACTGGAAAGTAGAAAACAAAAGTCAGAAAGCCAAACCATCGACGTGTTCGCTCGAATGACGATTCGAACGAATACGCGCGATGGTGACGTGATCTGACGAAACGAAAACGAAAACACGACACGATCGATCATAAATTAATAAAATAAATAAATAAATAACATTTTTACAATTTTGAAACTCATCAAGATAATTAATTTAACTTCTTTTTGTTTATTAAAACTAAAATTACACGTAAATTGCCGGATACGCGACGAAATCACGAATCGAGCAACCGAAACAAACCCGAACACCCCGGAGTATAAAGCATCAAATGAGGGTGTTTCTCTCCTCATTTTCCATTAGCCACTTCTCACTCTAAAGTCCATTCCCGAACCTTTCACTCTCACACTAGAATCCAACTTCAAATCGTCATATCTCCTTCGTTTCTCCACGAAATCGGGTGTTCTTGGTGTCCACGCGTAGCCCTCGACATCCTCTACAAGGAAGTACAGAAGATCTGGAGTTTTAGTCACTAAAAATCAAGGTATGAACGAGATGAAATCACGAAAAATAGGGTTTCATGTTCATGTGTTTGAATTCAAACCACCCTATCGGCCTAGAACCTGTGTAAACCAACCCTAGGCCTTCGAAAGGTGGATCTGGTTCGCCATGGACGTGGGGGTCGCACCATGGCTGGCCGCAGCTGGAGATGGATGACGAAGCAGTAGTAACAGGTTCGCTGGGAAAGGGACGGCCGAACCCTATTGGACTAGCCGAACCCTGTTGCCACCATTGTGCTGGACGAACCAATCCATTTGGCAAACCTCTACTGGGCTGCGAACCTTCCCTTGATCATGAGAGAACCTATGGAGTTCTCCCGAACCATTATCTGACGAATCTATGACGACGAACCTGCAAGTTTTGCCCATGCAGACGAACCCTCCTCGAAACATGAATTCACGAACCATTTGCATGCAGCCACCCCCAAACCCTCGACCATAGCCGAACTCTCTAGTGACTCACGAACCCACGCACCTGGAGGCGAAACTGTGACAACCTCGGCCGAACCAAGTACAGGTGCAAGCTACGAACCTTCTGTATGGGAACCACTGTTGCCGAACCTTCGAGCCCCCCCCCCAAACCTTGATCAGGCGACGAACCCTACTGTTGGCCATTAGGACCACCGAACCTGTTCACTGTTTAAGATTCAGCCGAACCTGTGAGAACCGACGAACCTACATGACAACTTAACTTGGCCGAACCCTTGTGAGTGACGAACCCTGGCTAAGGTTCGCTGGTATATGCGACTACACATCACACCGGACGAATTAAGCTGCGTGTGCCATTTTGGCCTCTTCGGCCCAACACTAACCGCTTGGCCCATTCTTTCAATTAAGCCCAGAAGATAAAATTGTTCCCTGATTTGGGTTGCGGCCACATAAATCCGAACAGGCCCACGTTTCAATTAGTGCAACCATTTAACCCATTGAGCCCAATAATAATTACACAGACCCAATACCACAAGGATTGACTCATGAGATCCAAATGGGGACATTTTATTTAATTGGATCACATTCATTATATTTGATCCAAGGCCCAATGGGATTCGACCCAATTGATTTTGACTCATATCATAACGAGGCAATTTAACACATTAAGACAATAATTATGGGGTAACTATAAGAGTCAAGTGTGAGTGGGACAACAAGACAAATCTTAAATAATAAACTCAAGTCACCTTAGAGACTTGGATTTTGTATAACTTACAATTTTGATCACATAACAAACTAAGTAGTTAATGATATAAAGTGTTAGAGGATCTATGTACAATAAACAAAGGGCCGAATCATTTCCGAGACTCACAAGTGTTATCCAACATTAGGGCTAACACATACACGCACACAAATCGCCACAATTTATACTTATAAGTTAAATACAACGTGTAATCAATACAGGAGCATGAAAACTACCACAAATACAATCAAGGAGCGCGTGCATTTCTTCTTTTAAGCTAAGTCAACCCTACAACAACAAGGTGAGTTCATATGCCCCTTTACTTTAATCTTAACTGATTTTAAACTCTCGGGGCTGAGAAACATGCTTACTTTTATCTATTTAAAAGTTTTGCTTAACGTATTGCTATTACATTGATTTTAGATAATACAAATTGCTTATTATCGCTTATCTTTGTATGCATGCTTGTATGATCATGATAT
>SZYD01000940.1:0-49743 GCA_009363875.1 Mikania micrantha | reverse complement strand
AGAGCTTCAGTGACAGTACGCGTTCAACTTGAGAGATAAGCAGGAATGAGCACAAAGCTTACATCTGCAAAATCAAGAATGTCAGCAAGACCGCCTGAAGAAATCTGACTTCGGTCTTCACTCCATCCAAAGGACTCCCAATAATGTTATCTTGAGGATGAATACGATTGATTCTTCCAACGGATGAGCGGGAACCTCAACCTCAGGATCTAAGTTATTCAGATTCAAATCCTCAAGACCGGGTACAAGGTTATCAACAGCTGGTTCAGGAGCAGCTGTAGGTTGTCATCTGTGTCTGAGCTGTCATCATTTATCTGTGTAGTAGGAATGGATGCAGATGAAGGTTGAAATGTTTCATCAGGTGCATTCTGTGCATCATACAACATCTGAACAGCAACACATCTTCATCTGAATACATGGGGGGCATGTTGAATGAATCAAAGAGACTGGAATAATCAAACATCCAATCTGGCCCTTTTCCAGGTGGGGCATAGATATTTCTGAACATCACATAGTACCACTCCTCCACATTATGAGTTGAAATGTTGTAAACTCGTTTATTTGGAGTGCTATACCCAAGAAAGTACCCTTCTTCCACCTTTCATTGAACTTGCCCTGCTCATGTTTCTTAAGCATAGTGCATGGAGCACCAAACGGTTCTAGATACTTAAGATTTGGCTTTTTTTATGGAGCAGTTCAAAGCAAGTCTTCCCATGTCTCTTCACAATAAGTACCCGGTTCAATGTATAACAAGCATTAGCTACAGCTTCGTTCCAGAATTGAACCGGTAGAGAAGATCAGCAAGCATGGTTCTAGCAGCCTCAATCATGTCCTATTTTTGCGTTCAGCAACACCATTCATTTGAGGAACATATGGAGCACTAAATTGTTGCACAATGCCTCTTGCATTACAAAATTCTCCATTTGTGATTTTTGAACTCCGTTCCATTATCAGTTCGAACTGACGAATCTTGAGCTTATAAAGTGATTCAGTTTGGTAACCAAAACTTGAATGCAATCAAACGTCTCAGATTTCTCCTTCAAAAAAAAACCCAAGAGTATCTGGAATACTCATCAGTGATGACAAGACAGTATTGATCTCCAGCTATACTCTTCCGATTCACAGGACCAATAAGTCCATGTGGAGAAGCTCAAGAGGAACATTGATTGAATGAAAATTTTTTCAGTTTATGAGACTGCTTGGCTTGCTTCCCTTTCTTGCAGGATACACAGATATCAGACAGCTTAAAATTCTTCAAGCTAACTCCCTCAACCAGACTATTATGAACCAAATGATTCATTTGCGTAAACTCAAATGACCCATCCTCTTATGCCAAAGAATTGAATCTTTTTCAGTTGCCTTTGTCATAAAACATGAAGCTGTGGAGGATGTAGTTGAAGCTGTGGCCATATTGAGAACGTACAAATCTTGCTTCCTTGGAGCAGACATCAAAATCCAATCTTCAGGGATCTTAACACCTTGCTTGAGAATGTAACATTTTGACTCATCAAAAACCTTGTACTCTTTGTCACAAAATCTGAGAGACTGACAGGAGGTTGTTTTCCAGCTGTTTAACATATATGACATTATCAAATGAAACTTGTCCATTTGTCAGAATTCCCTCTCCTGTAATAAAACCGCCTTTATCTCCGCAAACGCAACATATCCACCCCGAACTGCATTCACATTGGTGAGCAGAGAAATATCACCAGTCATGTGTCTGGAATCCCCACTCAACGATCCAATTGCTGTTAACTCCAGCTTTTGGGGCAACCTGCACAATAAAGAGACAATTAGTTTACCTTGGGAACCCAGCCTTTACAGTCTTGGGTTGACCCATAGAGTCTCGGATCCAAACATCAATCCATTTCCTTTAGGAAGAGAGTTATCTGAAATTGGTGGAACAGAATCCTCAGATGATTTAACTTTCCAAATTGCATTTTTATCAAAAGAGGTTTTCAGATAAATGGATGATGATTTTGTTGTTAACTTTAATCACATTTGAACATTCAAAGTTTCCAGTTTCCTTTAACCCTTGTCTGAAGTCTTAAAATGAATTAGTGTTTAGACTTTATTGAACAGGCTTAGGTACAGATTTTACCGGTTTTGGTAAAGCAGATTTAAAGTTTTTTGAAAGAACACACTTTTGGCCTGATCAAATGAGGACAAATCTCACAATGTGCCCAGACTCACCACATTCAAACAGACTTTGTCACCTTTTTTATGAAATGTTTTAAATCAGAAAATGGTTTTCTATTTGATTTAAAAGCATTTGTTTTCTGACTATCTAGATCAAAGCCCAAACCTTTGTCCTTTGTTACCAACAAAGCTGATTTGGTAACCACTTAGCTTCACTTCTTGTGAAGCTTTAAACAAAGCTCAATTCTTTGTAATCTTTGATTGCAGATTGGGTCACCTTTCCGACAACAGGAGTTTGATTCTAGGAGTACTGCTTAGATGAATAATCTGATTCATCCTCAGAATCAGACCCCCAATCTTCAACTACTCCATCCACCAGTGATCCCGTAGTCTGTGATGAACTCTGATTTGTACTCAGACTAACTGGATACATTACTAACGGAGTAGTAACTTGAAAATCCTTTACATCTTTGTCATTTGGAGTATTGACAAAGGCATTGAGGATTGGTGGAGGACAATTTTGATAATTAACCTTTTCCTTCCCCTGATCAGTACCCCTACTGATCATGTGCTCAATGATATATGATGAGCTTTCATAGCTCTTGAGCTTCTGGCCTAGAGTCTCATAGTCACATTCGACTATTGCTAACTTTTTCTTAATCTCATTAATGGTATTGAGATAAGAAGTGATAGCATCTTGCTTATTCAGCACTGCAATTCGGCTTCATGCAATTGTCTGTTTAAAAGATCAATTTTAGCTTGAAAATCTTTTTCATTAGATTTTTTAAAATTTTGTTAGCTTCAATGCATAAGTCGAGATCGTTCATCAAAGCACTGTTATGTGTCTGATAAGCAAGGACCTTACTTCTAAGATCAACACAATTAAAACACTCTGAATGTGAAGATGAACAATCAGTGTATACCTGCTCTGACTCTGATGAAGCAGAAGAGTTTACCATCAAAGCAAATTGAGTAGAGGAGTCATCAGCTTCAGCATCAGAATCTTGAGTGTCTGAATCTGTCATGCTATCTGATTCTGAATTTGAGATTTATCATCATTCATTCACCATTGAGTCTTCCCGAATGCTTTCCTCACTTTGATCTTCAGATTGTTGAATCTCAGCAACACAAGCTTTATCTTGTTCTTCTTTATCAGCATTGAATCTGAAATCCCAGTTCACCCCTTCATCCTGTTGAACCATTAAAGCTTTACTTGCAGAGGATGAAGATCCAGCTTGAGAAGGAGAATCAATGGGAACTAATCTCCTTTTTGGATTGGCAGTGGAGGATTTCTGATGCTGGAATGGATTCTTGTTGCCTGCTTTCTTCGGCTGTTTGCACTGCCTGGCAAAATGACCCTTCTCACCACAGTTGTAGCATGTCACAGATGCCATATCAAACCCAAACTTGGACTCCTTGTTTAGATTGATATCCTTCCCAGTTCTTTTAACAAACTCCTTAGCTCTCCTAACTGCACTAGCCAATGCCCACATAATGTCAATTCGCTCCATGTCATCAGGATCAATCTGAGAGTAGTCATCATTGGTCAAATATGGATTGCCGATCTGACCAGCAACTAATCCATCATATGAGCTAACCAATGTTGACAAAAGACCCATATGCTCTTTTGCAACCTCTACTGTGACCTTGTCAAAGTTCTCTGTTTTCAGACTGGCGGTAGGCTGATGATGCTCTTGTTGTGAACTTGTTGAAGAAGATTGACTGAAATGCATCTGAGCTGTAGATGGAGCCTCAGATGCTTTAGAAACAAAAGCAGTCTTCAGAGGAGCATGAGTTGTGGATTTATCGACTGTGGGAGTGGAGTAGTATAGAGAAGGATCCTGAACTTGCACAACCCTCTTGGCTTTCCATTTGTTCTCTATCTCCTGCTCTTTCAGTTTCTCTGAATAAAATCATTGATGTCCATATGAGCCAACATCTGGTTTTGCTTGAGTACCATCAAGAAGGACTCCCACTTTGGAGGTAGAGCATCTGCCAAACACTGAATCTTCTCCTGAGTTGTAGTTTTGACCTCATGGTTGAACAACTCACTCAACAAATGATAAACCTAGCAATTAGTTCATCAAGTGACTCATTACCCACATACATAAAGCTATTGAATTCTTTTCTCAAAGCTTTAGACTTAATGCTCTTCAACGCATCATTCCCCTCATATCTTTGTTGTAAGGCATCCCAGAGGTATTTGGAAGATGTAAATTGTCTAAACTGATGGAAGATGTCTGTAGCAATAGACTGTGACAAAATGGCATATGCTTTCTTCTCATAGTCATACAACTTCCTTTGAGGCTCGGTCATTCTTGTAACAAGCATAGGAGTTCCATCCTCGTTCAAAGGCCTCAAATAACCTCCTTCTATCATCATCCACAGATTTGTATCCACCCCATTGATATGGATCTCAAATCTATACTTCCAATGAGGGTAATCATCTAAAGTCAACAACTTAGGAGCTTTATTTGAGTTCCCTGTCTCATTCTCTGTCAATAAGAGAGTCTGAATGCGATGGTTTTGGTTAGCCATGAGTGCTAGATCCTCCATTTGATCAGAAGTAATAAAATTCAACACTTAGAAAATTTCAAGAAAACTGGCGAATGAAGGTGAATGTGGCGAATGTCGGGGACCGAATGACCTGAATATGGCGAATGACTGCTGAGTATGACAACTAGCGAATGGGATGATCGAATGACCTATTCGGCGAATGTCTGATCGAATGAACTCTTTCGCCGAATGAGAGTGGAGTATGAGACTTATTCGGCGAATGAAAAGGGCGAAGGAGCTATTCGCCGAATGAGACCTATTCGGCGAATGGGAGAGCTATTCGGCTGAACTTATTCGGCCGCAATTGTCATTCGGCGATCTGGGGTTTCAGCAACGAAATCGAGATATCTTGTGATTTGACCAAATCTAAGCACCAAATTGGTACAGAAGTTCAAGACATGATAACAAAACAATTGGGAAAGAATTTTGACGAACAATCCACAAAAACCCTTGTTTTTTCAATGAAATAGTAACTTGGAAGCAAGAAAAGTAGGGTTTTTGGAAGTTACGAAAATCAGGGTTTTGGGAACTCAGATATGATGATTTAGAGTGAAAATCGAGTAGAATCAAGAGCCAAATCTCTGATACCACTTTGTTGGACCGATTTGGAGCTCAAACAATCCGATTCCAATGTAAAACTACTCGACAGCCTCTGGAATAGTGCGGAATCCTATTCCAGGGTTTTCCAATCGAAATCAACAGGAACCGTGGTGATCCGAGGTTGTAGGAACAACGTGGAAGCAACGATCGAACACCACGGGTTGAGAATCGAACTTGGACGATCACTAGCCGCTCAAATCTCCTAGGGTTTTGACACTTGAGTCTCAGGAAGAAGGAGGGCTCTGGAAAGTTAAGGTTGAAATGATTTGAACTTGTATCTATAGGCAGTCGACATTCGGCCGAATGAGAGGCCGAAGCAACTCATTCGGCGAATGGCATCTGTCGAATGATAATTCAGTCGAATGAGTCATTCGGCGATGACTCATTCGCTGACTAGACATTCTCTGGTTTCATTCGGCGAATGACTTCATTCGATAGAGTCATTCGGCCGAATGAACCATACTCATACTCAATATATAATAAATCAAATCAACCAATAACACAATCATATAATCAATATTAAACATTAAGATCAATATAGAAAGACAACTTCCATTAATAATTTCAACATTACATGATTAGAGTTTACAAAACTGAACTAGGGACATTACATGTATCAACATATGTTAAATCTGGTGTGCTCACCCGAAAGGGATTCAAGAAGCACAAATTGAAGAAGGTAAGAAGCCTGACAGCACCACCACAAGAAGAAGAAGCAGAAGACGATCAGGAACTTTGCAGCCCTGACTACAACCACACCCACTCATGCCACACCCATTACTGCTATGCTAGCCACCAACTGCAACGACCAGAAAGCCTTACACTGGTCCGTTACCCCTTTGCACCCATGCCGATACCATCATTTACCCACTATTCCATGCAGAAAGTGTCTCAGTGTGGGCGTATGGGACACTTGGCAGCTACATGCCGGTCTGCTCATCTTGTTGCTGCAACTACTACTGCTACCACTACCACTGCTGCTACAGGGGAAGAACCTGTTATAACTGTGGAGCAAGGGACACTTCAGAAACCAGTGCCCAAAGCTCAACAACAACACTGCTACTGCTCGTGCCTTTGTTTATCGGAGCTGCCGAAGCACGCGAGGAGCCAGCAGTTGTCACGGGTACATTTCTCCTTAATGGTCATTACGTTTCTATCATATTTGATACTGGTGCTGATAAAAGCTTTATCTCTGCTCATACTGCTTCTTTGCTTAACATACAACCATCTATACTTACTGCTCCATATACCGTAGAAGTAGCTGATGGTAATACCATACTTGTAGATTCTATAATTCATGGTTGTGAATTAAGATTAAACGATCATCTTTTCCTCATCGATCTTATTCCCATGACACTCGGAAGCTTCGAAGTTGTGATAGGAATGGATTGGTTATCCAAAAACAATGCCGAGATTGTATGTTCGGAGAAACTTATTCGGATTCCTTTACTGTCCGGCGAAACGATGAGAATCTATGGCGAGAAACCCTGCGGCGGTTTGAAGATTGTGTCGTGCATGAAGGCGAGGAAGTACCTGAGGAAGAAATACCTTGCATTCTTGGCACACGTGGTAGAGAAGAAACCTGAAAAGAAAGCAGTTGGAGACGTTCCAGTTATCAGAGACTATCCTGACGTGTTTCCAGAAGACTTGCCTGGATTACCACCAATCCGACAAGTGGAGTTTAGAATCGATCTCGTCCCTGGAGCAAATCCAATGGCGAAGTCACCGTACCGATTAGCACCATCTGAGATGCAAGAACTGTCTAGTCAGCTTCAAGAACTTTTAGACAAAGGTTTCATAAGACCGAGTTTCTCTCCATGGGGAGCTCCGGTTCTCTTTGTCAAGAAGAAAGACGGTTCATTTCGTATGTGCATCGATTATCGTGAGCTGAACAAGTTGACAATCAATAATAGATATCCTCTGCCCAGGATCGATGATCTGTTTGATCAATTATAGGGAGCAACTTGCTTCTCTAAGATTGATTTGCGATCCGGGTATCATCAGTTGAGAGTAAATGATGAGGATGTCGCACCCCGCCGGTAGGGGCAAGACGAAAGATTGGTAAAACACTTAAATAAGTAGGACTAAGATAACTTCATCATCAACTAGTACAAAATAGTCTTAACAATTGTCTTAAAACCAAAAGTGGGCATGAGCAACCCAATAGCATAATGTTTGTAATAATAAAACAGATGAAGTTTAAATCTAGTTCCTAGGCAGCGGAATTAACAAAGCAAGTCTCTAAGATAGACTCCAAAGTTTTAGGCACCAAAAGTTTCCCGTCTACCTCTCCTTCTTAGTTTAACGTCCTGAAATACATGCTTAAAAGAGTTTGGGTCAGCATAAAGCTGGTGAGCTCGAGCAGTTTAAAACATTTAATAAGTAAACAGTTTGTATCCTTTGTAATAAACAAAGATAACAATAGTTTGTTCGTTCGTTCGTGTACAATGTTCAAGTCGCACAGCCAATCCAGCACCACCCATATGATCTCGCAACAAGACCATATGCCAGCGTTCCGTCCCTGTGTAGTTCATTTCCCATTAATGAACTAATAAAAATAGTTAGTACTTATGCCACAACGATTTACAAATCTCAGTGGGGAGACCACTGTGTGTGAGGGTTTCTCAGATAGCGCTACCCATAATACTAATGGCCCCAACTAGGGTTAATGGTGTGCTCTAAAGAAGGGACAACAATATGGGAAGTAACAAGTCTCAAACATTAGTACACATAAAAAGTTTTAGTAGCATGTATTTCATCCCAAAACATAGTAAAGAAGGGAAAGGTTTGCACGAAAACTCACCGAGGTTACGGTTTGCAAACAATGTTGTGAGTTGAGTGTTCCACGTGTTGCCCTTACAAGATAGGTGTATACCTATGTTTAAGCGTGTTGCTAAGATTAGACTTAGTTGCTAGTATCATTGTGCTCTATGCATAGTGTCATACTTTACTCAGGCCCAGTTAAGATGTTTTGTAAGTTATAACATTTACGTAACATCTTGTATGTATGTAATTAGAATTTTTAACATGGTTATTGTATACAAATACTAATAATTAAATAAACTAGATAGGTTAACAATTGGGCTTTAAGTTATTTTTACATGTAAAGTTACCATTGGGCCTATTGGGCCCGTCAAGACGTTTAAAGCCCAACAATACATTTATAAATCATAATTTGTCCAAATAAGTATATACTTGTTCAAATATTCAAAATAGACTATTTATTAATAAAATCTTTTGATTAGAAATACCTCATTTTACTTAGTGGGCTAATTGGGCCGGTAATGCCCATAACGCGGTTTTTTATCCATTTTAAATAAATAGTTTAAGCCCATAAGTTTTAGAAATTATATTTTCATTATATATAAAATATATTAAGTATAATATTCTGGTCTAAATAGTTATTGGCTTGTATACATATATAAAAACCCATTTTTACGCATTTCGCGTGTCGGTTATGCACGTAGTTTCGCATTTAAAGAGTCTTTCGTATTTCCTATCATCCCAAATATTTTTATAAAATTATTTTATATATTTTTACTTGTATATATTCTGTAATATTTCAAAAATAACTTATAGCCCAAGACTATGCGATTTAACAATTTAAAAACGTCGGTTTCGTAGCTAGTTTTGCATAAAATACGTTGTTAGTCATTTTAATCACCATACTCATCAAAATATGATATAATACATTATTTATCATAAGTAAACTTATAAAATTTCCAGAATTTAAATATGCACAAAATAAACCGTTTTAGTAGTTTTGAACACGTCGGTTCGGTAATACAACGATTTTAAGCTTAAACCATGTTAGGGATGTCTTATAAAACATATTTAAATTATTAACATCATTTAAGATGTTTTAAACTTCTGGAATGTTTGAAGTCATGCATGTACGGTTTGTGTCGGTTTTTGAGATTTTAACGCGTTATGTCCGTTTTTAACGTACAAGACGTTGCATGCATTATGTTACATTTTATGTTCAGATACTTTGACTCATCTTAAGTCATATTACATGTGTTTTATGTGTTATATATGTTCATGTGCTAATACAAGTGTTAAATGCAAACTATGCAAGAAAAACATAACTAAACTAGTTGAATGAATACCCTTAACGATGTTGCTTTGCCTTGACCGATGCTCAACCAATCCTACGTGTGAGGCTGATGTATCCAGAGGGTTTTAGGGCTGTAAATGTGGTTAACAAAAGTGTATTGGCTTTAGATGAAGTGAAGGTGCAAAGGTGAAGGAATTAGTGCTCAAAAACAAAGTTTAGGCATATGCAACCTCCATGCATGTGTGTTTTTCAACCAAGCTTTTATACCAAAAACTTTTGTTAGTTAAAACATTTGTTTTTACTGCCCAAATAAGTTCTTGGTCGTGGTCAACAAGAAGTAGTGATAAAAATACATAGTTGTTGTTTTTAGAACTCGAAAACTCGTCTTTTTGTACATGCAACCTTGTTGCATGTAAGAGTTTTGACCATGGCTTCAAAACCACGAAATTTTGAATGTTAAATGGTCTTTATTTCTGTTTAAAAATAGGTCTTGGTCATAGATTTGAAAGAGTATATGATAGAGTGCAAAAAGATTAATAAAAATGAGATTTTGATTTTAGAATGTAGGATTTGTACCTAGTTCTTGAAGGATAATGAAGAGAGATGGATTATTAGATGGTAGGACCTGAAAATGATAACAAAGAATCTCCTATGAGGAGTTGTTGCAAGTGTTTGAGTTCAAAAGTTCAAGAATCAAGGAAGAAGGAAGATGCAAGCCTTTGCATGTAATGTTGCTGCACTTGTTCCACGTTTTCAAGGACTTTAAGCTTAGTTCTGGGACTCAAAAGCTCCTGGAATTTTTACCAAACAAAGTAAATTGAAGTCCAAGAAGATAAAAAAAGAATGAGGTGATTTGGAGTTCATTTGGTACCTTAACCGTGATGAAGAAGTAAAGATAGCAAATCTGGTCGGTTTCAGCACACCTGATTTTTGAAGGCTGTTTGGAGGTCTAAATCTTGATGAAAATGAGTGAGACCACTTGGAAGTTTTCTGGAGGAAATGGAAGTTGATTATGAAAAAAGAATGGAGTGATTTTGTGAAGTATGGAACGAGTTATAACTGTTGGAAGTTGACAGCTGAATGCTGTCAAAAAGCAGAAAAGTAAAAGGGTATTGGGAAGAGAAAGAGAAGGAGGGAGTGTGTGGATTGGGCATGAGGGGTGGTGTGTTTGAATGTGGATATTTGTTTGTTAGTGTGCATGGCATCTTTGCATGCATGTGTGTGTTATATGTGTATGCATATGAATGCAAGTATGTATGTATAGATTTCATACTCATGCATGCATGTGTGTAACATGCATATATATTTATGTTTTATAATTGTTTGATTGTTTTTTATACATGTGTATGAATAAATGCATGTATGCGTGTATTTTGTGTGTATATATACATATATATATAAACATTGCTTGTCTATACATATATATACGCGTCCATATACATATATGTAAATGTTGCATGTCTATATATATACATATATATTTGTGTTTTTCTTATAATTAATTATGTGTGTTGAATAAATTAGTTGTTTTACATAAATGATTTCATGTATATACTTTTATGTGTATGATTGTAGTAATTTATATATATACATTCTTGTATAACATAATTATGTTGGCATTGTATTTACCAATTGTCGTAATTAAATTGTTAAGGTGTTTGGGCCGAGTAAAGTGACTTTCAATTAACTGTCTAATGTCGATTCGAATCCCTTTCGTGTTTGGTTCTAAGTTTGTTATTCGAAATAACATATTCCTTTAATTGATCCATAGGATATCGAATACATTTCTAACTTAGCAATTAACTTACGAAATATTCTAGACAATTCAATAAATAATAAAAGTTCAAATTGGACCTGAATTTTCGAGGTTGTTACAGTCTCCCATTGTTAGAGAAATTTCGTCCTCGAAATTTAGTTGAGGTTACCTTCGAATTGTGGGCTAAACAAATGTGGATACTTCTTTTTCATTTCGTCTTCACGTTCCCACGTAAACTCTGGGCCTCGTCTAGAATTCCATCTTACTCGTACAATTGGTATCTTACTTCGTTTTAACCTCTTTTCTCCTCGATCCATAATTTCAATTGGTTCTTCTTTAAATTGCAATTTTTCATCAACGTGAACTTCCTCGTGTGGAATGACTTGTGTTCCATACACCACGCACTTTCGTAAGTTTGACATATGGAATGTATTGTGAATGCTGCTTAATTCTTCTGGTAGCTTTAGACGATAGGCTACCGGTCCAACCTTTCCTATAATCTCGAAAGGTCCTATATATCGTGGACTTAGTTTTCCCCTTTTTCCAAAACGTATCATGCCTTTCCAAGGTGACACTTTTAATAACACCATATCCCCTATTTCAAATACTAAAGGCTTTTGTCTCTTGTCCGCATAACTTTTCTGACGATCACGAGCAGTCTTTAGCCTTTCTTTAATTTGGACAATCTTGTCAGTTGTTTCTTGGATTATTTCGGGTCCAGTTATTTGACTATCTCCCACTTCTGCCCAACACAGTGGGGACCTACATTTTCGACCATATAAAGCTTCGAACGGTGCCATCTTAATGCTGGAGTGATAACTATTATTGTAGGAAAACTCAATTAACGGTAAATGAGTATCCCAGCTTCCTCCAAAGTCTAGAACACATGCTCTAAGCATATCTTCTAAGGTTTGTATGGTTCGTTCGCTTTGCCCATCGGTCTGTGGATGATAAGCGGTGCTTAAATCCAAACGTGTGCCTAATGCTTGTTGGAAAGTTTGCCAAAACCTAGACGTGAATCGGCTATCACGATCGGATATAATAGAAATAGGCACTCCGTTTCTTGTCACTATTTCATCCACATATAATTTTGCCAATCGTTCCATGCTATAACTTTCTTTCATTGGTAGGAAGTGTGCTGATTTCGTCAGACGGTCAACAATTACCCAGATTGCAATATCCACTAGATGTTCTTGGTAATTTGGTGATAAAATCCATTGTGATTCCCTCCCATTTCCATTCAGGAATACTTGGTTGTTGTAGATAGCCTGACGGCTTTTGATATTCAGCCTTAACCTTTGAACATGTCAAACATTTTTCAACATATTGCGCGATGGACTTTTTCATATCAGGCCACCAATAATTACATTTCAAATCCTGATACATTTTGTCATTTCCTGGATGAATAGAATATTTAGACTTATGTGCTTCATCCATCACTAATTCCCTTAAATTACCAGAGGCAGGTACCCAAACTCTACCTTTAAATCTCCGAATGTCATCATCTCCGTTAATTAAATGCTTATCCATCCCGATCATATCTTTTTCTGTGTTACCTTCTTTTTCAAATGTTTCTTTTTGAGAAATCCTAATTTGATCAATTAAATTAGGTTTCACAACGATTTGCATTGCTCGTACCCTTAAGGTTTCTCTCTTTCCTTACGACTTAATGCATCAGCAACGACATTCGCCTTCCCGGGATGATAACGTATTTCACAGTCGTAGTCATTGAGTAATTCAACCCATCTTCGCTGTCTCATATTGAGCATTTTCTGATCAAGTATATGTTGAAGACTTTTGTGATCAGTGTAGATAATACACTTTGTTCCATACAAATAATGTCTCCAAATTTTAAGTGCAAAAACTACAGCTCCAAGTTCCAAATCATGGGTTGTATAATTTTTCTCATGCACTTTCAATTGTCGTGATGCATAGGCTATGACTTTGTTTCCTTGCATCAATACACATCCCATGCCTTGATGTGAAGCATCACAATATACAACAAAATCATTTGTTCCTTCTGGCAAGGACAAAATTGGAGCGCTACATAACTTATCTTTCAAAATTTCAAAACCTTCATTTTGCTTTTCTCCCCATTCAAACCTTTTGTTCTTTTGAGTCAGTGAGGTTAAAGGTACGGCTATTCTTGAAAAATCTTGAATGAATCGTCAGTAGTACCCTGCTAAACCCAAGAATTGCCTAATTTCTTTCAGTGATTTAGGATTTCCCATTTCTTTATCGCTTCAATCTTTGTTGGATCAACTTAGCGTACAGTTTCTCATCTTGAAGTAACTGTAATATTAACCTTAGATGTTGTTCATGATCTTCCTTATTCTTGGAGTATATTAGTATATCATCAATGAATACTATAACGAATTTATCCAAGTACGGCTTACAAACTCGATTCATCAAATCCATAAAAACAGCATGTGCATTTGTCATCCCAAATGGCATTACTAGGAATTCGTAATGTCCGTATCTAGTTCTAAACGCAGTCTTTGGTACATCCTCCTCATTGACCTTCAATTGATGATATCCCGATCTTAAATCAATCTTAGAAAAGTAACTTGCTCCTTGTAATTGATCAAAGAGATCATCAATTCGTGGCAAAGGGTAACGGTTTTTAATCGTCACTTTGTTGAGATCACGATAATCGATGCACATTCTTAGAGTTCCATCTTTCTTCTTCACGAATAACACTGGTGCTCCCCAAGGTGAATAACTCGGACGAATAAATCCCTTGTCCATGAGTTCTTGCAACTGTTTCATCAACTCTTGCATTTCAGTAGGTGCCAATCGATAAGGAGATTTGGCTACAGGTGCTGCTCCTGGAATCAAATCAATTCTGAAGTCGACTTGCCTTGTTGGAGGTAGTCCTGGTAGTTCTTCAGGAAACACATCAGCGTATTCCACCACAACGGGTACATCTTCTATTCTCTTTTCCGTTTCGGTTTGCATTACGTATGCAAGATAAGTGACACATCCTTTCCTTATGCATTTGTTGGCTTTCATACATGATATGATATTCAAATCTTTCCTCGACTTCTCTCCATGTATGACGATGGTCTTTCCTTCACTTAAAGGAATTTTCACGAGTTTCTTTCCACACACAATTTCGGCTCCATTTTTGGACAGCCAATCCATCCCTATCACTACATCAAAGCTCCCTAGCTCTATAGGCAATAGATCGATTGAAAATTCATAATCATCAAGACTTAAGGCACAATTCCTAATTACTTCATTTGCTTTAATAACCTTTCCATCAGCCAGTTCTATTGTATAAGCCTTTGGTAATTGATTTGTTTCTAAGTTAACCTTAGGTCTAAAAGCAGTTGATACAAAACTACGAGTTGCTCCAGTATCAAATAATGTACTAGCATAATTATTTTCTACCAAAAACGTACCTGTCATAACTTCCGGATCATCACGAGCTCCTTCAGCATTTAACACAAATCCTCTTGCCTTCGCTTCACCTCCCTTTTTATTTTGATCCTTCTTTCGTTGGTTAGTTAACTTCGGACAGTTGGGCCTCAGATGACCAGTTTCACCACATTCAAAACACTTAGCTGGCATTGTCACCTTACAGTCTCGAGCCAGGTGTCCGATTCTCTTGCATTTGTTGCACTCAATTACTGTGCATTTCCCGTAATGATGTCGCTTACATTGATTACACCATGGTGCTTTTCCTTTGTAATTACTAGTGTTGCTTAATTGTTTCTCTCCTACTTTCTTTGTATTACCATCAAATCTTTTTACATTCTTTTCATCAGTCTTTCCAGTTGGGTGATAACTACTCCATTTACGTTTCCCTCCTACACTAGAACTTCCTTGTTGCTCAGCCACTCGTCTTGCCTCATCAGTTAAGATTCCTGACAATTCAATTGCCGATTGGAAAGTTGCAGGTCTTGCAGATCTCACCATACCACGTATTTGTGGTATTAAACCCCATATGTATCTTCCAATTCGCTTTGACTCCGGAGTGACCAAGTGAGGAACTAATCGACCTAATTCAATGTACTTGTTGGTGTATGCCAGATGCTCGAAACCAACCATCTCAAGAGTTGAAAATTCCACTTCCATACGTTCAACTTCATTTATAGGACAGACTTTTCCATTATTAGACTCTTGAATTCCTCCCATGTCATCCTATTCATTGCATCTCTTCCTTTCGTTTCTAGCACCATTTTCCACCAGAATAAAGCTTCATCTTTCAACGAGTGTGACGCAAACCTTACTTTGTTTTCATCCTTGCAATCACTAATATCCAACACAGCTTCCATTTCTTCTAGCCATTTTATAGCTCCTGAAGCTCCTTCATTTCCTGTGAAGTTAGCTGGATCACAGGACTTGAACATCTTGTAGTTACACTCCTTTCTTTTATCAATCGTTTCTTCCTCATTTTGTGGCTTTTTCCCATCGTTCGTTTCAGCAGCTTTGTATTTCGCCATTGCCGCCGCAACTCGTTCTTCAATTATTTTCTCTAATTTCTCATCACGTGGTTCATGAGTGTGGGTGTTAGAATTCTCGTCATGCACTGTGTGGACAGATCCTTCAGCAATTGGTTTAATTATCACAGGTGCTGAAGGTTGCTTTCTTGGTTTGTTGTTTCTTAGGCGCCATCGTTCTATATTTATACCAAGTATTGGTGAGTTAGCACAACCATTCGCATCCATCTAAAACATTTATATTATCTTAAAGTAGTATTTATAAGTAAAGTAATATATCATAATGCTCTAATCTCCCTAGATCAAAGTCAAAGTACTTATGTCTTTCGGTTAAAGCCTAGGAAGTTCATATACTTATTCTAAACTTCCTAATTCGCTAAAACCTTTGGCTCTGATACCAATCTGTCGCACCCCGCCAGTAGGGGCAAGACGAAAGATTGGTAAAACACTTAAATAAGTAGGACTAAGATAACTTCATCATCAACTAGTACAAAATAGTCTTAACAATTGTCTTAAAACCAAAAGTGGGCATGAACAACCCAATAGCATAATGTTTGTAATAATAAAACAGATGAAGTTTAAATCTAGTTCCTAGGCAGCGGAATTAACAAAGCAAGTCTCTAAGATAGACTCCAAAGTTTTAGGCACCAAAAGTTTCCCGTCTACCTCTCCTTCTTAGTTTAACGTCCTGAAATACATGCTTAAAAGAGTTTGGGTCAGCATAAAGCTGGTGAGCTCGAGCAGTTTAAAACATTTAATAAGTAAACAGTTTGTATCCTTTGTAATAAACAAAGATAACAATAGTTTGTTCGTTCGTTCGTGTACAATGTTCAAGTCGCACAGCCAATCCTGCACCACCCATATGATCTCGCAACAAGACCATATGCCGGCGTTCCGTCCCTGTGTAGTTCATTTCCCATTAATGAACTAATAAAATAGTTAGTAATTATGCCACAACGATTTACAAATCTCAGTGGGGAGACCACTGTGTGTGAGGGTTTCTCAGATAGCGCTACCCATAATACTAATGGCCCCAACTAGGGTTAATGGTGTGCTCTAAAGAAGGGACAACAATATGGGAAGTAACAAGTCTCAAACATTAGTACACATAAAAAGTTTTAGTAGCATGTATTTCATCCCAAAACATAGTAAAGAAGGGAAAGGTTTGCACGAAAACTCACCGAGGTTACGGTTTGCAAACAATGTTGTGAGTTGAGTGTTCCACGTGGTTGCCCTTACAAGATAGGTGTATACCTATGTTTAAGCGTGTTGCTAAGATTAGACTTAGTTGCTAGTATCATTGTGCTCTATGCATAGTGTCATACTTTACTCAGGCCCAGTTAAGATGTTTTGTAAGTTATAACATTTACGTAACATCTTGTATGTATGTAATTAGAATTTTTAACATGGTTATTGTATACAAATACTAATAATTAAATAAACTAGATAGGTTAACAATTGGGCTTTAAGTTTTTTTACATGTAAAGTTACCATTGGGCCTATTGGGCCCGTCAAGACGTTTAAAGCCCAACAATACATTTATAAATCATAATTTGTCCAAATAAGTATATAATTGTTCAAATATTCAAAATAGACTATTTATTAATAAAATCTTTTGATTAGAAATACCTCATTTTACTTAGTGGGCTAATTGGGCCGGTAATGCCCATAACGCGGTTTTTATCCATTTTAAATAAATAGTTTAAGCCCATAAGTTTTAGAAATTATATTTTCATTATATATAAAATATATTAAGTATAATATTCTGGTCTAAATAGTTATTGGCTTGTATACATATATAAAAACCCATTTTTACGCATTTCGCGTGTCGGTTATGCACGTAGTTTCGCATTTAAAGAGTCTTTCGTATTTCCTATCATCCCAAATATTTTTATAAAATTATTTTATATATTTTTACTTGTATATATTCTGTAATATTTCAAAAATAACTTATAGCCCAAGACTATGCGATTTAACAATTTAAAAACGTCGGTTTCGTAGCTAGTTTTGCATAAAATACGTTGTTAGTCATTTTAATCACCATACTCATCAAAATATGATA
Organism: Mikania micrantha; assembly: GCA_009363875.1. Taxonomy (NCBI): domain Eukaryota; kingdom Viridiplantae; phylum Streptophyta; class Magnoliopsida; order Asterales; family Asteraceae; genus Mikania; species Mikania micrantha. The sequence goes on along the minus strand of SZYD01000940.1, from coordinate 32,128 downwards.
TAATACATTATTTATCATAAGTAAACTTATAAAATTTCCAGAATTTAAATATGCACAAAAATAAACCGTTTTAGTAGTTTTGAACACGTCGGTTCGGTAATACAACGATTTTAAGCTTAAACCATGTTAGGGATGTCTTATAAAACATATTTAAATTATTAACATCATTTAAGATGTTTTAAACTTCTGGAATGTTTGAAGTCATGCATGTACGGTTTGTGTCGGTTTTTGAGATTTTAACGCGTTATGTCCGTTTTTAACGTACAAGACGTTGCATGCATTATGTTACATTTTATGTTCAGATACTTTGACTCATCTTAAGTCATATTACATGTGTTTTATGTGTTATATATGTTCATGTGCTAATACAAGTGTTAAATGCAAACTATGCAAGAAAAACATAACTAAACTAGTTGAATGAATACCCTTAACGATGTTGCTTTGCCTTGACCGATGCTCAACCAATCCTACGTGTGAGGCTGATGTATCCAGAGGGTTTTAGGGCTGTAAATGTGGTTAACAAAAGTGTATTGGCTTTAGATGAAGTGAAGGTGCAAAGGTGAAGGAATTAGTGCTCAAAAACAAAGTTTAGGCATATGCAACCTCCATGCATGTGTGTTTTTCAACCAAGCTTTTATACCAAAAACTTTTGTTAGTTAAAACATTTGTTTTTACTGCCCAAATAAGTTCTTGGTCGTGGTCAACAAGAAGTAGTGATAAAAATACATAGTTGTTGTTTTTAGAACTCGAAAACTCGTCTTTTTGTACATGCAACCTTGTTGCATGTAAGAGTTTTGACCATGGCTTCAAAACCACGAAATTTTGAATGTTAAATGGTCTTTATTTTCTGTTTAAAAATAGGTCTTGGTCATAGATTTGAAAGAGTATATGATAGAGTGCAAAAAGATTAATAAAAATGAGATTTTGATTTTAGAATGTAGGATTTGTACCTAGTTCTTGAAGGATAATGAAGAGAGATGGATTATTAGATGGTAGGACCTGAAAATGATAACAAAGAATCTCCTATGAGGAGTTGTTGCAAGTGTTTGAGTTCAAAAGTTCAAGAATCAAGGAAGAAGGAAGATGCAAGCCTTTGCATGTAATGTTGCTGCACTTGTTCCACGTTTTCAAGGACTTTAAGCTTAGTTCTGGGACTCAAAAGCTCCTGGAATTTTTACCAAACAAAGTAAATTGAAGTCCAAGAAGATAAAAAAAAGAATGAGGTGATTTGGAGTTCATTTGGTACCTTAACCGTGATGAAGAAGTAAAGATAGCAAATCTGGTCGGTTTCAGCACACCTGATTTTTGAAGGCTGTTTGGAGGTCTAAATCTTGATGAAAATGAGTGAGACCACTTGGAAGTTTTCTGGAGGAAATGGAAGTTGATTATGAAAAAAGAATGGAGTGATTTTGTGAAGTATGGAACGAGTTATAACTGTTGGAAGTTGACAGCTGAATGCTGTCAAAAAGCAGAAAAGTAAAAGGGTATTGGGAAGAGAAAGAGAAGGAGGGAGTGTGTGGATTGGGCATGAGGGGTGGTGTGTTTGAATGTGGATATTTGTTTGTTAGTGTGCATGGCATCTTTGCATGCATGTGTGTGTTATATGTGTATGCATATGAATGCAAGTATGTATGTATAGATTTCATACTCATGCATGCATGTGTGTAACATGCATATATATATTTATGTTTTATAATTGTTTGATTGTTTTTTATACATGTGTATGAATAAATGCATGTATGCGTGTATTTTGTGTGTATATATATACATATATATATAAACATTGCTTGTCTATACATATATATACGCGTCCATATACATATATGTAAATGTTGCATGTCTATATATATACATATATATTTGTGTTTTTCTTATAATTAATTATGTGTGTTGAATAAATTAGTTGTTTTACATAAATGATTTCATGTATATACTTTTATGTGTATGATTGTAGTAATTTATATATATACATTCTTGTATAACATAATTATGTTGGCATTGTATTTACCAATTGTCGTAATTAAATTGTTAAGGTGTTTGGGCCGAGTAAAGTGACTTTCAATTAACTGTCTAATGTCGATTCGAATCCCTTTCGTGTTTGGTTCTAAGTTTGTTATTCGAAATAACATATTCCTTTAATTGATCCATAGGATATCGAATACATTTCTAACTTAGCAATTAACTTACGAAATATTCTAGACAATTCAATAAATAATAAAAGTTCAAATTGGACCTGAATTTTCGAGGTTGTTACAGTCTCCCATTGTTAGAGAAATTTCGTCCTCGAAATTTAGTTGAGGTTACCTTCGAATTGTGGGCTAAACAAATGTGGATACTTCTTTTTCATTTCGTCTTCACGTTCCCACGTAAACTCTGGGCCTCGTCTAGAATTCCATCTTACTCGTACAATTGGTATCTTACTTCGTTTTAACCTCTTTTCTCCTCGATCCATAATTTCAATTGGTTCTTCTTTAAATTGCAATTTTTCATCAACGTGAACTTCCTCGTGTGGAATGACTTGTGTTCCATACACCACGCACTTTCGTAAGTTTGACATATGGAATGTATTGTGAATGCTGCTTAATTCTTCTGGTAGCTTTAGACGATAGGCTACCGGTCCAACCTTTCCTATAATCTCGAAAGGTCCTATATATCGTGGACTTAGTTTTCCCCTTTTTCCAAAACGTATCATGCCTTTCCAAGGTGACACTTTTAATAACACCATATCACCTATTTCAAATACTAAAGGCTTTCGTCTCTTGTCCGCATAACTTTTCTGACGATCACGAGCAGTCTTTAGCCTTTCTTTAATTTGGACAATCTTGTCAGTTGTTTCTTGGATTATTTCGGGTCCAGTTATTTGACTATCTCCCACTTCTGCCCAACACAGTGGGGACCTACATTTTCGACCATATAAAGCTTCGAACGGTGCCATCTTAATGCTGGAGTGATAACTATTATTGTAGGAAAACTCAATTAACGGTAAATGAGTATCCCAGCTTCCTCCAAAGTCTAGAACACATGCTCTAAGCATATCTTCTAAGGTTTGTATGGTTCGTTCGCTTTGCCCATCGGTCTGTGGATGATAAGCGGTGCTTAAATCCAAACGTGTGCCTAATGCTTGTTGGAAAGTTTGCCAAAACCTAGACGTGAATCGGCTATCACGATCGGATATAATAGAAATAGGCACTCCGTTTCTTGTCACTATTTCATCCACATATAATTTTGCCAATCGTTCCATGCTATAACTTTCTTTCATTGGTAGGAAGTGTGCTGATTTCGTCAGACGGTCAACAATTACCCAGATTGCAATATCCACTAGATGTTCTTGGTAATTTGGTGATAAAATCCATTGTGATTCCCTCCCATTTCCATTCAGGAATACTTGGTTGTTGTAGATAGCCTGACGGCTTTTGATATTCAGCCTTAACCTTTGAACATGTCAAACATTTTTCAACATATTGCGCGATGGACTTTTTCATACCAGGCCACCAATAATTACATTTCAAATCCTGATACATTTTGTCATTTCCTGGATGAATAGAATATTTAGACTTATGTGCTTCATCCATCACTAATTCCCTTAAATTACCAGAGGCAGGTACCCAAACTCTACCTTTAAATCTCCGAATGTCATCATCTCCGTTAATTAAATGCTTATCCATCCCGATCATATCTTTTTCTGTGTTACCTTCTTTTTCAAATGTTTCTTTTTGAGAAATCCTAATTTGATCAATTAAATTAGGTTTCACAACGATTTGCATTGCTCGTACCCTTAAGGGTTTCTCTCTTTCCTTACGACTTAATGCATCAGCAACGACATTCGCCTTCCCGGGATGATAACGTATTTCACAGTCGTAGTCATTGAGTAATTCAACCCATCTTCGCTGTCTCATATTGAGCATTTTCTGATCAAGTATATGTTGAAGACTTTTGTGATCAGTGTAGATAATACACTTTGTTCCATACAAATAATGTCTCCAAATTTTAAGTGCAAAAACTACAGCTCCAAGTTCCAAATCATGGGTTGTATAATTTTTCTCATGCACTTTCAATTGTCGTGATGCATAGGCTATGACTTTGTTTCCTTGCATCAATACACATCCCATGCCTTGATGTGAAGCATCACAATATACAACAAAATCATTTGTTCCTTCTGGCAAGGACAAAATTGGAGCGCTACATAACTTATCTTTCAAAATTTCAAAACCTTCATTTTGCTTTTCTCCCCATTCAAACCTTTTGTTCTTTTGAGTCAGTGAGGTTAAAGGTACGGCTATTCTTGAAAAATCTTGAATGAATCGTCGGTAGTACCCTGCTAAACCCAAGAATTGCCTAATTTCTTTCAGTGATTTAGGATTTCCCATTTCTTTATCGCTTCAATCGTTGTTGGATCAACTTAGCGTACAGTTTCTCATCTTGAAGTAACTGTAATATTAACCTTAGATGTTGTTCATGATCTTCCTTATTCTTGGAGTATATTAGTATATCATCAATGAATACTATAACGAATTTATCCAAGTACGGCTTACAAACTCGATTCATCAAATCCATAAAAACAGCATGTGCATTTGTCATCCCAAATGGCATTACTAGGAATTCGTAATGTCCGTATCTAGTTCTAAACGCAGTCTTTGGTACATCCTCCTCATTGACCTTCAATTGATGATATCCCGATCTTAAATCAATCTTAGAAAAGTAACTTGCTCCTTGTAATTGATCAAAGAGATCATCAATTCGTGGCAAAGGGTAACGGTTTTTAATCGTCACTTTGTTGAGATCACGATAATCGATGCACATTCTTAGAGTTCCATCTTTCTTCTTCACGAATAACACTGGTGCTCCCCAAGGTGAATAACTCGGACGAATAAATCCCTTGTCCATGAGTTCTTGCAACTGTTTCATCAACTCTTGCATTTCAGTAGGTGCCAATCGATAAGGAGATTTGGCTACAGGTGCTGCTCCTGGAATCAAATCAATTCTGAAGTCGACTTGCCTTGTTGGAGGTAGTCCTGGTAGTTCTTCAGGAAACACATCAGCGTATTCCACCACAACGGGTACATCTTCTATTCTCTTTTCCGTTTCGGTTTGCATTACGTATGCAAGATAAGTGACACATCCTTTCCTTATGCATTTGTTGGCTTTCATACATGATATGATATTCAAATCTTTCCTCGACTTCTCTCCATGTATGACGATGGTCTTTCCTTCACTTAAAGGAATTTTCACGAGTTTCTTTCCACACACAATTTCGGCTCCATTTTTGGACAGCCAATCCATCCCTATCACTACATCAAAGCTCCCTAGCTCTATAGGCAATAGATCGATTGAAAATTCATAATCATCAAGACTTAAGGCACAATTCCTAATTACTTCATTTGCTTTAATAACCTTTCCATCAGCCAGTTCTATTGTATAAGCCTTTGGTAATTGATTTGTTTCTAAGTTAACCTTAGGTCTAAAAGCAGTTGATACAAAACTACGAGTTGCTCCAGTATCAAATAATGTACTAGCATAATTATTTTCTACCAAAAACGTACCTGTCATAACTTCCGGATCATCACGAGCTCCTTCAGCATTTAACACAAATCCTCTTGCCTTCGCTTCACCTCCCTTTTTATTTTGATCCTTCTTTCGTTGGTTAGTTAACTTCGGACAGTTGGGCCTCAGATGACCAGTTTCACCACATTCAAAACACTTAGCTGGCATTGTCACCTTACAGTCTCGAGCCAGGTGTCCGATTCTCTTGCATTTGTTGCACTCAATTACTGTGCATTTCCCGTAATGATGTCGCTTACATTGATTACACCATGGTGCTTTTCCTTTGTAATTACTAGTGTTGCTTAATTGTTTCTCTCCTACTTTCTTTGTATTACCATCAAATCTTTTTACATTCTTTTCATCAGTCTTTCCAGTTGGGTGATAACTACTCCATTTACGTTTCCCTCCTACACTAGAACTTCCTTGTTGCTCAGCCACTCGTCTTGCCTCATCAGTTAAGATTCCTGACAATTCAATTGCCGATTGGAAAGTTGCAGGTCTTGCAGATCTCACCATACCACGTATTTGTGGTATTAAACCCCATATGTATCTTCCAATTCGCTTTGACTCCGGAGTGACCAAGTGAGGAACTAATCGACCTAATTCAATGTACTTGTTGGTGTATGCCAGATGCTCGAAACCAACCATCTCAAGAGTTGAAAATTCCACTTCCATACGTTCAACTTCATTTATAGGACAATACTTTTCCATTATTAGACTCTTGAATTCCTCCCATGTCATCCTATTCATTGCATCTCTTCCTTTCGTTTCTAGCACCATTTTCCACCAGAATAAAGCTTCATCTTTCAACGAGTGTGACGCAAACCTTACTTTGTTTTCATCCTTGCAATCACTAATATCCAACACAGCTTCCATTTCTTCTAGCCATTTTATAGCTCCTGAAGCTCCTTCATTTCCTGTGAAGTTAGCTGGATCACAGGACTTGAACATCTTGTAGTTACACTCCTTTCTTTTATCAATCGTTTCTTCCTCATTTTGTGGCTTTTTCCCATCGTTCGTTTCAGCAGCTTTGTATTTCGCCATTGCCGCCGCAACTCGTTCTTCAATTATTTTCTCTAATTTCTCATCACGTGGTTCATGAGTGTGGGTGTTAGAATTCTCGTCATGCACTGTGTGGACAGATCCTTCAGCAATTGGTTTAATTATCACAGGTGCTGAAGGTTGCTTTCTTGGTTTGTTGTTTCTTAGGCGCCATCGTTCTATATTTATACCAAGTATTGGTGAGTTAGCACAACCATTCGCATCCATCTAAAACATTTATATTTATCTTAAAGTAGTATTTATAAGTAAAGTAATATATCATAATGCTCTAATCTCCCTAGATCAAAGTCAAAGTACTTATGTCTTTCGGTTAAAGCCTAGGAAGTTCATATACTTATTCTAAACTTCCTAATTCGCTAAAACCTTTGGCTCTGATACCAATCTGTCGCACCCCGCCAGTAGGGGCAAGACGAAAGATTGGTAAAACACTTAAATAAGTAGGACTAAGATAACTTCATCATCAACTAGTACAAAATAGTCTTAACAATTGTCTTAAAACCAAAAGTGGGCATGAACAACCCAATAGCATAATGTTTGTAATAATAAAACAGATGAAGTTTAAATCTAGTTCCTAGGCAGCGGAATTAACAAAGCAAGTCTCTAAGATAGACTCCAAAGTTTTAGGCACCAAAAGTTTCCCGTCTACCTCTCCTTCTTAGTTTAACGTCCTGAAATACATGCTTAAAAGAGTTTGGGTCAGCATAAAGCTGGTGAGCTCGAGCAGTTTAAAACATTTAATAAGTAAACAGTTTGTATCCTTTGTAATAAACAAAGATAACAATAGTTTGTTCGTTCGTTCGTGTACAATGTTCAAGTCGCACAGCCAATCCTGCACCACCCATATGATCTCGCAACAAGACCATATGCCGGCGTTCCGTCCCTGTGTAGTTCATTTCCCATTAATGAACTAATAAAAATAGTTAGTAATTATGCCACAACGATTTACAAATCTCAGTGGGGAGACCACTGTGTGTGAGGGTTTCTCAGATAGCGCTACCCATAATACTAATGGCCCCAACTAGGGTTAATGGTGTGCTCTAAAGAAGGGACAACAATATGGGAAGTAACAAGTCTCAAACATTAGTACACATAAAAAGTTTTAGTAGCATGTATTTCATCCCAAAACATAGTAAAGAAGGGAAAGGTTTGCACGAAAACTCACCGAGGTTACGGTTTGCAAACAATGTTGTGAGTTGAGTGTTCCACGTGGTTGCCCTTACAAGATAGGTGTATACCTATGTTTAAGCGTGTTGCTAAGATTAGACTTAGTTGCTAGTATCATTGTGCTCTATGCATAGTGTCATACTTTACTCAGGCCCAGTTAAGATGTTTTGTAAGTTATAACATTTACGTAACATCTTGTATGTATGTAATTAGAATTTTTAACATGGTTATTGTATACAAATACTAATAATTAAATAAACTAGATAGGTTAACAATTGGGCTTTAAGTTTTTTTTACATGTAAAGTTACCATTGGGCCTATTGGGCCCGTCAAGACGTTTAAAGCCCAACAATACATTTATAAATCATAATTTGTCCAAATAAGTATATAATTGTTCAAATATTCAAAATAGACTATTTATTAATAAAATCTTTTGATTAGAAATACCTCATTTTACTTAGTGGGCTAATTGGGCCGGTAATGCCCATAACGCGGTTTTTATCCATTTTAAATAAATAGTTTAAGCCCATAAGTTTTAGAAATTATATTTTCATTATATATAAAATATATTAAGTATAATATTCTGGTCTAAATAGTTATTGGCTTGTATATATATATATAAAAACCCATTTTTACGCATTTCGCGTGTCGGTTATGCACGTAGTTTCGCATTTAAAGAGTCTTTCGTATTTCCTATCATCCCAAATATTTTTATAAAATTATTTTATATATTTTTACTTGTATATATTCTGTAATATTTCAAAAATAACTTATAGCCCAAGACTATGCGATTTAACAATTTAAAAACGTCGGTTTCGTAGCTAGTTTTGCATAAAATACGTTGTTAGTCATTTTAATCACCATACTCATCAAAATATGATATAATACATTATTTATCATAAGTAAACTTATAAAATTTCCAGAATTTAAATATGCACAAAAATAAACCGTTTTAGTAGTTTTGAACACGTCGGTTCGGTAATACAACGATTTTAAGCTTAAACCATGTTAGGGATGTCTTATAAAACATATTTAAATTATTAACATCATTTAAGATGTTTTAAACTTCTGGAATGTTTGAAGTCATGCATGTACGGTTTGTGTCGGTTTTTGAGATTTTAACGCGTTATGTCCGTTTTTAACGTACAAGACGTTGCATGCATTATGTTACATTTTATGTTCAGATACTTTGACTCATCTTAAGTCATATTACATGTGTTTTATGTGTTATATATGTTCATGTGCTAATACAAGTGTTAAATGCAAACTATGCAAGAAAAACATAACTAAACTAGTTGAATGAATACCCTTAACGATGTTGCTTTGCCTTGACCGATGCTCAACCAATCCTACGTGTGAGGCTGATGTATCCAGAGGGTTTTAGGGCTGTAAATGTGGTTAACAAAAGTGTATTGGCTTTAGATGAAGTGAAGGTGCAAAGGTGAAGGAATTAGTGCTCAAAAACAAAGTTTAGGCATATGCAACCTCCATGCATGTGTGTTTTTCAACCAAGCTTTTATACCAAAAACTTTTGTTAGTTAAAACATTTGTTTTTACTGCCCAAATAAGTTCTTGGTCGTGGTCAACAAGAAGTAGTGATAAAAATACATAGTTGTTGTTTTTAGAACTCGAAAACTCGTCTTTTTGTACATGCAACCTTGTTGCATGTAAGAGTTTTGACCATGGCTTCAAAACCACGAAATTTTGAATGTTAAATGGTCTTTATTTTCTGTTTAAAAATAGGTCTTGGTCATAGATTTGAAAGAGTATATGATAGAGTGCAAAAAGATTAATAAAAATGAGATTTTGATTTTAGAATGTAGGATTTGTACCTAGTTCTTGAAGGATAATGAAGAGAGATGGATTATTAGATGGTAGGACCTGAAAATGATAACAAAGAATCTCCTATGAGGAGTTGTTGCAAGTATTTGAGTTCAAAAGTTCAAGAATCAAGGAAGAAGGAAGATGCAAGCCTTTGCATGTAATGTTGCTGCACTTGTTCCACGTTTTCAAGGACTTTAAGCTTAGTTCTGGGACTCAAAAGCTCCTGGAATTTTTACCAAACAAAGTAAATTGAAGTCCAAGAAGATCAAAAAAAGAATGAGGTGATTTGGAGTTCATTTGGTACCTTAACCGTGATGAAGAAGTGAAGATAGCAAATCTGGTCGGTTTCAGCGCACCTGATTTTTGAAGGCTGTTTGGAGGTCTAAATCTTGATGAAAATGAGTGAGACCACTTGGAAGTTTTCTGGAGGAAATGGAAGTTGATTATGAAAAAAGAATGGAGTGATTTTGTGAAGTATGGAACGAGTTATAACTGTTGGAAGTTGACAGCTGAATGCTGTCAAAAAGCAGAAAAGTAAAAGGGTATTGGGAAGAGAAAGAGAAGGAGGGAGTGTGTGGATTGGGCATGAGGGGTGGTGTGTTTGAATGTGGATATTTGTTTGTTAGTGTGCATGGCATCTTTGCATGCATGTGTGTGTTATATGTGTATGCATATGAATGCAAGTATGTATGTATAGATTTCATACTCATGCATGCATGTGTGTAACATGCATATATATTTATGTTTTATAATTGTTTGATTGTTTTTTATACATGTGTATGAATAAATGCATGTATGCGTGTATTTTGTGTGTATATATATACATATATATATAAACATTGCTTGTCTATACATATATATACGCGTCCATATACATATATATAAATGTTGCATGTCTATATATATACATATATATTTGTGTTTTTCTTATAATTAATTATGTGTGTTGAATAAATTAGTTGTTTTACATAAATGATTTCATGTATATACTTTTATGTGTATGATTGTAGTAATTTATATATATACATTCTTGTATAACATAATTATGTTGGCATTGTATTTACCAATTGTCGTAATTAAATTGTTAAGGTGTTTGGGCCGAGTAAAGTGACTTTCAATTAACTGTCTAATGTCGATTCGAATCCCTTTCGTGTTTGGTTCTAAGTTTGTTATTCGAAATAACATATTCCTTTAATTGATCCATAGGATATCGAATACATTTCTAACTTAGCAATTAACTTACGAAATATTCTAGACAATTCAATAAATAATAAAAGTTCAAATTGGACCTGAATTTTCGAGGTTGTTACAGTCTCCCATTGTTAGAGAAATTTCGTCCTCGAAATTTAGTTGAGGTTACCTTCGAATTGTGGGCTAAACAAATGTGGATACTTCTTTTTCATTTCGTCTTCACGTTCCCACGTAAACTCTGGGCCTCGTCTAGAATTCCATCTTACTCGTACAATTGGTATCTTACTTCGTTTTAACCTCTTTTCTCCTCGATCCATAATTTCAATTGGTTCTTCTTTAAATTGCAATTTTTCATCAACGTGAACTTCCTCGTGTGGAATGACTTGTGTTCCATACACCACGCACTTTCGTAAGTTTGACATATGGAATGTATTGTGAATGCTGCTTAATTCTTCTGGTAGCTTTAGACGATAGGCTACCGGTCCAACCTTTCCTATAATCTCGAAAGGTCCTATATATCGTGGACTTAGTTTTCCCCTTTTTCCAAAACGTATCATGCCTTTCCAAGGTGACACTTTTAATAACACCATATCACCTATTTCAAATACTAAAGGCTTTCGTCTCTTGTCCGCATAACTTTTCTGACGATCACGAGCAGTCTTTAGCCTTTCTTTAATTTGGACAATCTTGTCAGTTGTTTCTTGGATTATTTCGGGTCCAGTTATTTGACTATCTCCCACTTCTGCCCAACACAGTGGGGACCTACATTTTCGACCATATAAAGCTTCGAACGGTGCCATCTTAATGCTGGAGTGATAACTATTATTGTAGGAAAACTCAATTAACGGTAAATGAGTATCCCAGCTTCCTCCAAAGTCTAGAACACATGCTCTAAGCATATCTTCTAAGGTTTGTATGGTTCGTTCGCTTTGCCCATCGGTCTGTGGATGATAAGCGGTGCTTAAATCCAAACGTGTGCCTAATGCTTGTTGGAAAGTTTGCCAAAACCTAGACGTGAATCGGCTATCACGATCGGATATAATAGAAATAGGCACTCCGTTTCTTGTCACTATTTCATCCACATATAATTTTGCCAATCGTTCCATGCTATAACTTTCTTTCATTGGTAGGAAGTGTGCTGATTTCGTCAGACGGTCAACAATTACCCAGATTGCAATATCCACTAGATGTTCTTGGTAATTTGGTGATAAAATCCATTGTGATTCCCTCCCATTTCCATTCAGGAATACTTGGTTGTTGTAGATAGCCTGACGGCTTTTGATATTCAGCCTTAACCTTTGAACATGTCAAACATTTTTCAACATATTGCGCGATGGACTTTTTCATACCAGGCCACCAATAATTACATTTCAAATCCTGATACATTTTGTCATTTCCTGGATGAATAGAATATTTAGACTTATGTGCTTCATCCATCACTAATTCCCTTAAATTACCAGAGGCAGGTACCCAAACTCTACCTTTAAATCTCCGAATGTCATCATCTCCGTTAATTAAATGCTTATCCATCCCGATCATATCTTTTTCTGTGTTACCTTCTTTTTCAAATGTTTCTTTTTGAGAAATCCTAATTTGATCAATTAAATTAGGTTTCACAACGATTTGCATTGCTCGTACCCTTAAGGGTTTCTCTCTTTCCTTACGACTTAATGCATCAGCAACGACATTCGCCTTCCCGGGATGATAACGTATTTCACAGTCGTAGTCATTGAGTAATTCAACCCATCTTCGCTGTCTCATATTGAGCATTTTCTGATCAAGTATATGTTGAAGACTTTTGTGATCAGTGTAGATAATACACTTTGTTCCATACAAATAATGTCTCCAAATTTTAAGTGCAAAAACTACAGCTCCAAGTTCCAAATCATGGGTTGTATAATTTTTCTCATGCACTTTCAATTGTCGTGATGCATAGGCTATGACTTTGTTTCCTTGCATCAATACACATCCCATGCCTTGATGTGAAGCATCACAATATACAACAAAATCATTTGTTCCTTCTGGCAAGGACAAAATTGGAGCGCTACATAACTTATCTTTCAAAATTTCAAAACCTTCATTTTGCTTTTCTCCCCATTCAAACCTTTTGTTCTTTTGAGTCAGTGAGGTTAAAGGTACGGCTATTCTTGAAAAATCTTGAATGAATCGTCGGTAGTACCCTGCTAAACCCAAGAATTGCCTAATTTCTTTCAGTGATTTAGGATTTCCCATTTCTTTATCGCTTCAATCGTTGTTGGATCAACTTAGCGTACAGTTTCTCATCTTGAAGTAACTGTAATATTAACCTTAGATGTTGTTCATGATCTTCCTTATTCTTGGAGTATATTAGTATATCATCAATGAATACTATAACGAATTTATCCAAGTACGGCTTACAAACTCGATTCATCAAATCCATAAAAACAGCATGTGCATTTGTCATCCCAAATGGCATTACTAGGAATTCGTAATGTCCGTATCTAGTTCTAAACGCAGTCTTTGGTACATCCTCCTCATTGACCTTCAATTGATGATATCCCGATCTTAAATCAATCTTAGAAAAGTAACTTGCTCCTTGTAATTGATCAAAGAGATCATCAATTCGTGGCAAAGGGTAACGGTTTTTAATCGTCACTTTGTTGAGATCACGATAATCGATGCACATTCTTAGAGTTCCATCTTTCTTCTTCACGAATAACACTGGTGCTCCCCAAGGTGAATAACTCGGACGAATAAATCCCTTGTCCATGAGTTCTTGCAACTGTTTCATCAACTCTTGCATTTCAGTAGGTGCCAATCGATAAGGAGATTTGGCTACAGGTGCTGCTCCTGGAATCAAATCAATTCTGAAGTCGACTTGCCTTGTTGGAGGTAGTCCTGGTAGTTCTTCAGGAAACACATCAGCGTATTCCACCACAACGGGTACATCTTCTATTCTCTTTTCCGTTTCGGTTTGCATTACGTATGCAAGATAAGTGACACATCCTTTCCTTATGCATTTGTTGGCTTTCATACATGATATGATATTCAAATCTTTCCTCGACTTCTCTCCATGTATGACGATGGTCTTTCCTTCACTTAAAGGAATTTTCACGAGTTTCTTTCCACACACAATTTCGGCTCCATTTTTGGACAGCCAATCCATCCCTATCACTACATCAAAGCTCCCTAGCTCTATAGGCAATAGATCGATTGAAAATTCATAATCATCAAGACTTAAGGCACAATTCCTAATTACTTCATTTGCTTTAATAACCTTTCCATCAGCCAGTTCTATTGTATAAGCCTTTGGTAATTGATTTGTTTCTAAGTTAACCTTAGGTCTAAAAGCAGTTGATACAAAACTACGAGTTGCTCCAGTATCAAATAATGTACTAGCATAATTATTTTCTACCAAAAACGTACCTGTCATAACTTCCGGATCATCACGAGCTCCTTCAGCATTTAACACAAATCCTCTTGCCTTCGCTTCACCTCCCTTTTTATTTTGATCCTTCTTTCGTTGGTTAGTTAACTTCGGACAGTTGGGCCTCAGATGACCAGTTTCACCACATTCAAAACACTTAGCTGGCATTGTCACCTTACAGTCTCGAGCCAGGTGTCCGATTCTCTTGCATTTGTTGCACTCAATTACTGTGCATTTCCCGTAATGATGTCGCTTACATTGATTACACCATGGTGCTTTTCCTTTGTAATTACTAGTGTTGCTTAATTGTTTCTCTCCTACTTTCTTTGTATTACCATCAAATCTTTTTACATTCTTTTCATCAGTCTTTCCAGTTGGGTGATAACTACTCCATTTACGTTTCCCTCCTACACTAGAACTTCCTTGTTGCTCAGCCACTCGTCTTGCCTCATCAGTTAAGATTCCTGACAATTCAATTGCCGATTGGAAAGTTGCAGGTCTTGCAGATCTCACCATACCACGTATTTGTGGTATTAAACCCCATATGTATCTTCCAATTCGCTTTGACTCCGGAGTGACCAAGTGAGGAACTAATCGACCTAATTCAATGTACTTGTTGGTGTATGCCAGATGCTCGAAACCAACCATCTCAAGAGTTGAAAATTCCACTTCCATACGTTCAACTTCATTTATAGGACAATACTTTTCCATTATTAGACTCTTGAATTCCTCCCATGTCATCCTATTCATTGCATCTCTTCCTTTCGTTTCTAGCACCATTTTCCACCAGAATAAAGCTTCATCTTTCAACGAGTGTGACGCAAACCTTACTTTGTTTTCATCCTTGCAATCACTAATATCCAACACAGCTTCCATTTCTTCTAGCCATTTTATAGCTCCTGAAGCTCCTTCATTTCCTGTGAAGTTAGCTGGATCACAGGACTTGAACATCTTGTAGTTACACTCCTTTCTTTTATCAATCGTTTCTTCCTCATTTTGTGGCTTTTTCCCATCGTTCGTTTCAGCAGCTTTGTATTTCGCCATTGCCGCCGCAACTCGTTCTTCAATTATTTTCTCTAATTTCTCATCACGTGGTTCATGAGTGTGGGTGTTAGAATTCTCGTCATGCACTGTGTGGACAGATCCTTCAGCAATTGGTTTAATTATCACAGGTGCTGAAGGTTGCTTTCTTGGTTTGTTGTTTCTTAGGCGCCATCGTTCTATATTTATACCAAGTATTGGTGAGTTAGCACAACCATTCGCATCCATCTAAAACATTTATATTTATCTTAAAGTAGTATTTATAAGTAAAGTAATATATCATAATGCTCTAATCTCCCTAGATCAAAGTCAAAGTACTTATGTCTTTCGGTTAACGCCTAGGAAGTTCAAATACTTATTCTAAACTTCCTAATTCGCTAAAACCTTTGGCTCTGATACCAATCTGTCGCACCCCGCCGGTAGGGGCAAGACGAAAGATTGGTAAAACACTTAAATAAGTAGGACTAAGATAACTTCATCATCAACTAGTACAAAATAGTCTTAACAATTGTCTTAAAACCAAAAGTGGGCATGAACAACCCAATAGCATAATGTTTGTAATAATAAAACAGATGAAGTTTAAATCTAGTTCCTAGGCAGCGGAATTAACAAAGCAAGTCTCTAAGATAGACTCCAAAGTTTTAGGCACCAAAAGTTTCCCGTCTACCTCTCCTTCTTAGTTTAACGTCCTGAAATACATGCTTAAAAGAGTTTGGGTCAGCATAAAGCTGGTGAGCTCGAGCAGTTTAAAACATTTAATAAGTAAACAGTTTGTATCCTTTGTAATAAACAAAGATAACAATAGTTTGTTCGTTCGTTCGTGTACAATGTTCAAGTCGCACAGCCAATCCTGCACCACCCATATGATCTCGCAACAAGACCATATGCCGGCGTTCCGTCCCTGTGTAGTTCATTTCCCATTAATGAACTAATAAAAATAGTTAGTAATTATGCCACAACGATTTACAAATCTCAGTGGGGAGACCACTGTGTGTGAGGGTTTCTCAGATAGCGCTACCCATAATACTAATGGCCCCAACTAGGGTTAATGGTGTGCTCTAAAGAAGGGACAACAATATGGGAAGTAACAAGTCTCAAACATTAGTACACATAAAAAGTTTTAGTAGCATGTATTTCATCCCAAAACATAGTAAAGAAGGGAAAGGTTTGCACGAAAACTCACCGAGGTTACGGTTTGCAAACAATGTTGTGAGTTGAGTGTTCCACGTGGTTGCCCTTACAAGATAGGTGTATACCTATGTTTAAGCGTGTTGCTAAGATTAGACTTAGTTGCTAGTATCATTGTGCTCTATGCATAGTGTCATACTTTACTCAGGCCCAGTTAAGATGTTTTGTAAGTTATAACATTTACGTAACATCTTGTATGTATGTAATTAGAATTTTTAACATGGTTATTGTATACAAATACTAATAATTAAATAAACTAGATAGGTTAACAATTGGGCTTTAAGTTTTTTTTACATGTAAAGTTACCATTGGGCCTATTGGGCCCGTCAAGACGTTTAAAGCCCAACAATACATTTATAAATCATAATTTGTCCAAATAAGTATATAATTGTTCAAATATTCAAAATAGACTATTTATTAATAA
The DNA here is from genome assembly GCA_009363875.1 of Mikania micrantha. NCBI lineage: Eukaryota > Viridiplantae > Streptophyta > Magnoliopsida > Asterales > Asteraceae > Mikania > Mikania micrantha. The sequence goes on along the minus strand of SZYD01000940.1, from coordinate 15,287 downwards.
AATCTTTTGATTAGAAATACCTCATTTTACTTAGTGGGCTAATTGGGCCGGTAATGCCCATAACGCGGTTTTTATCCATTTTAAATAAATAGTTTAAGCCCATAAGTTTTAGAAATTATATTTTCATTATATATAAAATATATTAAGTATAATATTCTGGTCTAAATAGTTATTGGCTTGTATATATATATATAAAAACCCATTTTTACGCATTTCGCGTGTCGGTTATGCACGTAGTTTCGCATTTAAAGAGTCTTTCGTATTTCCTATCATCCCAAATATTTTTATAAAATTATTTTATATATTTTTACTTGTATATATTCTGTAATATTTCAAAAATAACTTATAGCCCAAGACTATGCGATTTAACAATTTAAAAACGTCGGTTTCGTAGCTAGTTTTGCATAAAATACGTTGTTAGTCATTTTAATCACCATACTCATCAAAATATGATATAATACATTATTTATCATAAGTAAACTTATAAAATTTCCAGAATTTAAATATGCACAAAAATAAACCGTTTTAGTAGTTTTGAACACGTCGGTTCGGTAATACAACGATTTTAAGCTTAAACCATGTTAGGGATGTCTTATAAAACATATTTAAATTATTAACATCATTTAAGATGTTTTAAACTTCTGGAATGTTTGAAGTCATGCATGTACGGTTTGTGTCGGTTTTTGAGATTTTAACGCGTTATGTCCGTTTTTAACGTACAAGACGTTGCATGCATTATGTTACATTTTATGTTCAGATACTTTGACTCATCTTAAGTCATATTACATGTGTTTTATGTGTTTATATATGTTCATGTGCTAATACAAGTGTTAAATGCAAACTATGCAAGAAAAACATAACTAAACTAGTTGAATGAATACCCTTAACGATGTTGCTTTGCCTTGACCGATGCTCAACCAATCCTACGTGTGAGGCTGATGTATCCAGAGGGTTTTAGGGCTGTAAATGTGGTTAACAAAAGTGTATTGGCTTTAGATGAAGTGAAGGTGCAAAGGTGAAGGAATTAGTGCTCAAAAACAAAGTTTAGGCATATGCAACCTCCATGCATGTGTGTTTTTCAACCAAGCTTTTATACCAAAAACTTTTGTTAGTTAAAACATTTGTTTTTACTGCCCAAATAAGTTCTTGGTCGTGGTCAACAAGAAGTAGTGATAAAAATACATAGTTGTTGTTTTTAGAACTCGAAAACTCGTCTTTTTGTACATGCAACCTTGTTGCATGTAAGAGTTTTGACCATGGCTTCAAAACCACGAAATTTTGAATGTTAAATGGTCTTTATTTTCTGTTTAAAAATAGGTCTTGGTCATAGATTTGAAAGAGTATATGATAGAGTGCAAAAAGATTAATAAAAATGAGATTTTGATTTTAGAATGTAGGATTTGTACCTAGTTCTTGAAGGATAATGAAGAGAGATGGATTATTAGATGGTAGGACCTGAAAATGATAACAAAGAATCTCCTATGAGGAGTTGTTGCAAGTATTTGAGTTCAAAAGTTCAAGAATCAAGGAAGAAGGAAGATGCAAGCCTTTGCATGTAATGTTGCTGCACTTGTTCCACGTTTTCAAGGACTTTAAGCTTAGTTCTGGGACTCAAAAGCTCCTGGAATTTTTACCAAACAAAGTAAATTGAAGTCCAAGAAGATCAAAAAAAGAATGAGGTGATTTGGATTCATTTGGTACCTTAACCGTGATGAAGAAGTGAAGATAGCAAATCTGGTCGGTTTCAGCGCACCTGATTTTTGAAGGCTGTTTGGAGGTCTAAATCTTGATGAAAATGAGTGAGACCACTTGGAAGTTTTCTGGAGGAAATGGAAGTTGATTATGGAAAAAGAATGGAGTGATTTTGTGAAGTATGGAACGAGTTATAACTGTTGGAAATTGACAGCTGAATGCTGTCAAAAAGCAGAAAAGTAAAAGGGTATTGGGAAGAGAAAGAGAAGGAAGGAGTGTGTGGATTGGGCATGAGGGGTGGTGTGTTTGAATGTGGATATTTGTTTGTTAGTGTGCATGGCATCTTTGCATGCATGTGTGTGTTATATGTGAATACTTGTATGTGTATGCATATGAATGCAAGTATGTATGTATAGATTTCATACTCATGCATGCATGTGTGTAACATGCATATATATTTATGTTTTATAATTGTTTGATTGTTTTTTATACATGTGTATGAATAAATGCATGTATGCGTGTATTTTGTGTGTATATATATACATATATATATAAACATTGCTTGTCTATACATATATATACGCGTCCATATACATATATATAAATGTTGCATGTCTATATATATACATATATATTTGTGTTTTTCTTATAATTAATTATGTGTGTTGAATAAATTAGTTGTTTTACATAAATGATTTCATGTATATACTTTTATGTGTATGATTGTAGTAATTTATATATATACATTCTTGTATAACATAATTATGTTGGCATTGTATTTACCAATTGTCGTAATTAAATTGTTAAGGTGTTTGGGCCGAGTAAAGTGACTTTCAATTAACTGTCTAATGTCGATTCGAATCCCTTTCGTGTTTGGTTCTAAGTTTGTTATTCGAAATAACATATTCCTTTAATTGATCCATAGGATATCGAATACATTTCTAACTTAGCAATTAACTTACGAAATATTCTAGACAATTCAATAAATAATAAAAGTTCAAATTGGACCTGAATTTTCGAGGTTGTTACAGTCTCCCATTGTTAGAGAAATTTCGTCCTCGAAATTTAGTTGAGGTTACCTTCGAATTGTGGGCTAAACAAATGTGGATACTTCTTTTTCATTTCGTCTTCACGTTCCCACGTAAACTCTGGGCCTCGTCTAGAATTCCATCTTACTCGTACAATTGGTATCTTACTTCGTTTTAACCTCTTTTCTCCTCGATCCATAATTTCAATTGGTTCTTCTTTAAATTGCAATTTTTCATCAACGTGAACTTCCTCGTGTGGAATGACTTGTGTTCCATACACCACGCACTTTCGTAAGTTTGACATATGGAATGTATTGTGAATGCTGCTTAATTCTTCTGGTAGCTTTAGACGATAGGCTACCGGTCCAACCTTTCCTATAATCTCGAAAGGTCCTATATATCGTGGACTTAGTTTTCCCCTTTTTCCAAAACGTATCATGCCTTTCCAAGGTGACACTTTTAATAACACCATATCACCTATTTCAAATACTAAAGGCTTTCGTCTCTTGTCCGCATAACTTTTCTGACGATCACGAGCAGTCTTTAGCCTTTCTTTAATTTGGACAATCTTGTCAGTTGTTTCTTGGATTATTTCGGGTCCAGTTATTTGACTATCTCCCACTTCTGCCCAACACAGTGGGGACCTACATTTTCGACCATATAAAGCTTCGAACGGTGCCATCTTAATGCTGGAGTGATAACTATTATTGTAGGAAAACTCAATTAACGGTAAATGAGTATCCCAGCTTCCTCCAAAGTCTAGAACACATGCTCTAAGCATATCTTCTAAGGTTTGTATGGTTCGTTCGCTTTGCCCATCGGTCTGTGGATGATAAGCGGTGCTTAAATCCAAACGTGTGCCTAATGCTTGTTGGAAAGTTTGCCAAAACCTAGACGTGAATCGGCTATCACGATCGGATATAATGGAAATAGGCACTCCGTGTCTTGTCACTATTTCATCCACATATAATTTTGCCAATCGTTCCATGCTATAACTTTCTTTCATTGGTAGGAAGTGTGCTGATTTCGTCAGACGGTCAACAATTACCCAGATTGCAATATCCACTAGATGTTCTTGGTAATTTGGTGATAAAATCCATTGTGATTCCCTCCCATTTCCATTCAGGAATACTTGGTTGTTGTAGATAGCCTGACGGCTTTTGATATTCAGCCTTAACCTTTGAACATGTCAAACATTTTTCAACATATTGCGCGATGGACTTTTTCATACCAGGCCACCAATAATTACATTTCAAATCCTGATACATTTTGTCATTTCCTGGATGAATAGAATATTTAGACTTATGTGCTTCATCCATCACTAATTCCCTTAAATTACCAGAGGCAGGTACCCAAACTCTACCTTTAAATCTCCGAATGTCATCATCTCCGTTAATTAAATGCTTATCCATCCCGATCATATCTTTTTCTGTGTTACCTCCTTTTTCAAATGTTTCTTTTTGAGAAATCCTAATTTGATCAATTAAATTAGGTTTCACAACGATTTGCATTGCTCGTACCCTTAAGGGTTTCTCTCTTTCCTTACGACTTAATGCATCAGCAACGACATTCGCCTTCCCGGGATGATAACGTATTTCACAGTCGTAGTCATTGAGTAATTCAACCCATCTTCGCTGTCTCATATTGAGCATTTTCTGATCAAGTATATGTTGAAGACTTTTGTGATCAGTGTAGATAATACACTTTGTTCCATACAAATAATGTCTCCAAATTTTAAGTGCAAAAACTACAGCTCCAAGTTCCAAATCATGGGTTGTATAATTTTTCTCATGCACTTTCAATTGTCGTGATGCATAGGCTATGACTTTGTTTCCTTGCATCAATACACATCCCATGCCTTGATGTGAAGCATCACAATATACAACAAAATCATTTGTTCCTTCTGGCAAGGACAAAATTGGAGCGCTACATAACTTATCTTTCAAAATTTCAAAACCTTCATTTTGCTTTTCTCCCCATTCAAACTTTTTGTTCTTTTGAGTCAGTGAGGTTAAAGGTACGGCTATTCTTGAAAAATCTTGAATGAATCGTCGGTAGTACCCTGCTAAACCCAAGAATTGCCTAATTTCTTTCAGTGATTTAGGATTTCCCATTTCTTTATCGCTTCAATCTTTGTTGGATCAACTTAGCGTACAGTTTCTCATCTTGAAGTAACTGTAATATTAACCTTAGATGTTGTTCATGATCTTCCTTATTCTTGGAGTATATTAGTATATCATCAATGAATACTATAACGAATTTATCCAAGTACGGCTTACAAACTCGATTCATCAAATCCATAAAAACAGCATGTGCATTTGTCATCCCAAATGGCATTACTAGGAATTCGTAATGTCCGTATCTAGTTCTAAACGCAGTCTTTGGTACATCCTCCTCATTGACCTTCAATTGATGATATCCCGATCTTAAATCAATCTTAGAAAAGTAACTTGCTCCTTGTAATTGATCAAAGAGATCATCAATTCGTGGCAAAGGGTAACGGTTTTTAATCGTCACTTTGTTGAGATCACGATAATCGATGCACATTCTTAGAGTTCCATCTTTCTTCTTCACGAATAACACTGGTGCTCCCCAAGGTGAATAACTCGGACGAATAAATCCCTTGTCCATGAGTTCTTGCAACTGTTTCATCAACTCTTGCATTTCAGTAGGTGCCAATCGATAAGGAGATTTGGCTACAGGTGCTGCTCCTGGAATCAAATCAATTCTGAAGTCGACTTGCCTTGTTGGAGGTAGTCCTGGTAGTTCTTCAGGAAACACATCAGCGTATTCCACCACAACGGGTACATCTTCTATTCTCTTTTCCGTTTCGGTTTGCATTACGTATGCAAGATAAGTGACACATCCTTTCCTTATGCATTTGTTGGCTTTCATACATGATATGATATTCAAATCTTTCCTCGACTTCTCTCCATGTATGACGATGGTCTTTCCTTCACTTAAAGGAATTTTCACGAGTTTCTTTCCACACACAATTTCGGCTCCATTTTTGGACAGCCAATCCATCCCTATCACTACATCAAAGCTCCCTAGCTCTATAGGCAATAGATCGATTGAAAATTCATAATCATCAAGACTTAAGGCACAATTCCTAATTACTTCATTTGCTTTAATAACCTTTCCATCAGCCAGTTCTATTGTATAAGCCTTTGGTAATTGATTTGTTTCTAAGTTAACCTTAGGTCTAAAAGCAGTTGATACAAAACTACGAGTTGCTCCAGTATCAAATAATGTACTAGCATAATTATTTTCTACCAAAAACGTACCTGTCATAACTTCCGGATCATCACGAGCTCCTTCAGCATTTAACACAAATCCTCTTGCCTTCGCTTCACCTCCCTTTTTATTTTGATCCTTCTTTCGTTGGTTAGTTAACTTCGGACAGTTGGGCCTCAGATGACCAGTTTCACCACATTCAAAACACTTAGCTGGCATTGTCACCTTACAGTCTCGAGCCAGGTGTCCGATTCTCTTGCATTTGTTGCACTCAATTACTGTGCATTTCCCGTAATGATGTCGCTTACATTGATTACACCATGGTGCTTTTCCTTTGTAATTACTAGTGTTGCTTAATTGTTTCTCTCCTACTTTCTTTGTATTACCATCAAATCTTTTTACATTCTTTTCATCAGTCTTTCCAGTTGGATGATAACTACTCCATTTACGTTTCCCTCCTACACTAGAACTTCCTTGTTGCTCAGCCACTCGTCTTGCCTCATCAGTTAAGATTCCTGACAATTCAATTGCCGATTGGAAAGTTGCAGGTCTTGCAGATCTCACCATACCACGTATTTGTGGTATTAAACCCCATATGTATCTTCCAATTCGCTTTGACTCCGGAGTGACCAAGTGAGGAACTAATCGACCTAATTCAATGTACTTGTTGGTGTATGCCAGATGCTCGAAACCAACCATCTCAAGAGTTGAAAATTCCACTTCCATACGTTCAACTTCATTTATAGGACAATACTTTTCCATTATTAGACTCTTGAATTCCTCCCATGTCATCCTATTCATTGCATCTCTTCCTTTCGTTTCTAGCACCATTTTCCACCAGAATAAAGCTTCATCTTTCAACGAGTGTGACGCAAACCTTACTTTGTTTTCATCCTTGCAATCACTAATATCCAACACAGCTTCCATTTCTTCTAGCCATTTTATAGCTCCTGAAGCTCCTTCATTTCCTGTGAAGTTAGCTGGATCACAGGACTTGAACATCTTGTAGTTACACTCCTTTCTTTTATCAATCGTTTCTTCCTCATTTTGTGGCTTTTTCCCATCGTTCGTTTCAGCAGCTTTGTATTTCGCCATTGCCGCCGCAACTCGTTCTTCAATTATTTTCTCTAATTTCTCATCACGTGGTTCATGAGTGTGGGTGTTAGAATTCTCGTCATGCACTGTGTGGACAGATCCTTCAGCAATTGGTTTAATTATCACAGGTGCTGAAGGTTGCTTTCTTGGTTTGTTGTTTCTTAGGCGCCATCGTTCTATATTTATACCAAGTATTGGTGAGTTAGCACAACCATTCGCATCCATCTAAAACATTTATATTTATCTTAAAGTAGTATTTATAAGTAAAGTAATATATCATAATGCTCTAATCTCCCTAGATCAAAGTCAAAGTACTTATGTCTTTCGGTTAACGCCTAGGAAGTTCAAATACTTATTCTAAACTTCCTAATTCGCTAAAACCTTTGGCTCTGATACCAATCTGTCGCACCCCGCCGGTAGGGGCAAGACGAAAGATTGGTAAAACACTTAAATAAGTAGGACTAAGATAACTTCATCATCAACTAGTACAAAATAGTCTTAACAATTGTCTTAAAACCAAAAGTGGGCATGAACAACCCAATAGCATAATGTTTGTAATAATAAAACAGATGAAGTTTAAATCTAGTTCCTAGGCAGCGGAATTAACAAAGCAAGTCTCTAAGATAGACTCCAAAGTTTTAGGCACCAAAAGTTTCCCGTCTACCTCTCCTTCTTAGTTTAACGTCCTGAAATACATGCTTAAAAGAGTTTGGGTCAGCATAAAGCTGGTGAGCTCGAGCAGTTTAAAACATTTAATAAGTAAACAGTTTGTATCCTTTGTAATAAACAAAGATAACAATAGTTTGTTCGTTCGTTCGTGTACAATGTTCAAGTCGCACAGCCAATCCTGCACCACCCATATGATCTCGCAACAAGACCATATGCCGGCGTTCCGTCCCTGTGTAGTTCATTTCCCATTAATGAACTAATAAAAATAGTTAGTAATTATGCCACAACGATTTACAAATCTCAGTGGGGAGACCACTGTGTGTGAGGGTTTCTCAGATAGCGCTACCCATAATACTAATGGCCCCAACTAGGGTTAATGGTGTGCTCTAAAGAAGGGACAACAATATGGGAAGTAACAAGTCTCAAACATTAGTACACATAAAAAGTTTTAGTAGCATGTATTTCATCCCAAAACATAGTAAAGAAGGGAAATGTTTGCACGAAAACTCACCGAGGTTACGGTTTGCAAACAATGTTGTGAGTTGAGTGTTCCACGTGGTTGCCCTTACAAGATAGGTGTATACCTATGTTTAAGCGTGTTGCTAAGATTAGACTTAGTTGCTAGTATCATTGTGCTCTATGCATAGTGTCATACTTTACTCAGGCCCAGTTAAGATGTTTTGTAAGTTATAACATTTACGTAACATCTTGTATGTATGTAATTAGAATTTTTAACATGGTTATTGTATACAAATACTAATAATTAAATAAACTAGATAGGTTAACAATTGGGCTTTAAGTTATTTTTACATGTAAAGTTACCATTGGGCCTATTGGGCCCGTCAAGACGTTTAAAGCCCAACAATACATTTATAAATCATAATTTGTCCAAATAAGTATATAATTGTTCAAATATTCAAAATAGACTATTTATTAATAAAATCTTTTGATTAGAAATACCTCATTTTACTTAGTGGGCTAATTGGGCCGGTAATGCCCATAACGCGGTTTTTATCCATTTTAAATAAATAGTTTAAGCCCATAAGTTTTAGAAATTATATTTTCATTATATATAAAATATATTAAGTATAATATTCTGGTCTAAATAGTTATTGGCTTGTATATATATATATAAAAACCCATTTTTACGCATTTCGCGTGTCGGTTATGCACGTAGTTTCGCATTTAAAGAGTCTTTCGTATTTCCTATCATCCCAAATATTTTTATAAAATTATTTTATATATTTTTACTTGTATATATTCTGTAATATTTCAAAAATAACTTATAGCCCAAGACTATGCGATTTAACAATTTAAAAACGTCGGTTTCGTAGCTAGTTTTGCATAAAATACGTTGTTAGTCATTTTAATCACCATACTCATCAAAATATGATATAATACATTATTTATCATAATAAACTTATAAAATTTCCAGAATTTAAATATGCACAAAAATAAACCGTTTTAGTAGTTTTGAACACGTCGGTTCGGTAATACAACGATTTTAAGCTTAAACCATGTTAGGGATGTCTTATAAAACATATTTAAATTATTAACATCATTTAAGATGTTTTAAACTTCTGGAATGTTTGAAGTCATGCATGTACGGTTTGTGTCGGTTTTTGCGATTTTAACGCGTTATGTCCGTTTTTAACGTACAAGACGTTGCATGCATTATGTTACATTTTATGTTCAGATACTTTGACTCATCTTAAGTCATATTACATGTGTTTTATGTGTTATATATGTTCATGTGCTAATACAAGTGTTAAATGCAAACTATGCAAGAAAAACATAACTAAACTAGTTGAATGAATACCCTTAACGATGTTGCTTTGCCTTGACCGATGCTCAACCAATCCTACGTGTGAGGCTGATGTATCCAGAGGGTTTTAGGGCTGTAAATGTGGTTAACAAAAGTGTATTGGCTTTAGATGAAGTGAAGGTGCAAAGGTGAAGGAATTAGTGCTCAAAAACAAAGTTTAGGCATATGCAACCTCCATGCATGTGTGTTTTTCAACCAAGCTTTTATACCAAAAACTTTTGTTAGTTAAAACATTTGTTTTTACTGCCCAAATAAGTTCTTGGTCGTGGTCAACAAGAAGTAGTGATAAAAATACATAGTTGTTGTTTTTAGAACTCGAAAACTCGTCTTTTTGTACATGCAACCTTGTTGCATGTAAGAGTTTTGACCATGGCTTCAAAACCACGAAATTTTGAATGTTAAATGGTCTTTATTTTCTGTTTAAAAATAGGTCTTGGTCATAGATTTGAAAGAGTATATGATAGAGTGCAAAAAGATTAATAAAAATGAGATTTTGATTTTAGAATGTAGGATTTGTACCTAGTTCTTGAAGGATAATGAAGAGAGATGGATTATTAGATGGTAGGACCTGAAAATGATAACAAAGAATCTCCTATGAGGAGTTGTTGCAAGTATTTGAGTTCAAAAGTTCAAGAATCAAGGAAGAAGGAAGATGCAAGCCTTTGCATGTAATGTTGCTGCACTTGTTCCACGTTTTCAAGGACTTTAAGCTTAGTTCTGGGACTCAAAAGCTCCTGGAATTTTTACCAAACAAAGTAAATTGAAGTCCAAGAAGATCAAAAAAAGAATGAGGTGATTTGGAGTTCATTTGGTACCTTAACCGTGATGAAGAAGTGAAGATAGCAAATCTGGTCGGTTTCAGCGCACCTGATTTTTGAAGGCTGTTTGGAGGTCTAAATCTTGATGAAAATGAGTGAGACCACTTGGAAGTTTTCTGGAGGAAATGGAAGTTGATTATGGAAAAAGAATGGAGTGATTCTGTGAAGTATGGAACGAGTTATAACTGTTGGAATTGACAGCTGAATGCTGTCAAAAAGCAGAAAAGTAAAAGGGTATTGGGAAGAGAAAGAGAAGGAAGGAGTGTGTGGATTGGGCATGAGGGGTGGTGTGTTTGAATGTGGATATTTGTTTGTTAGTGTGCATGGCATCTTTGCATGCATGTGTGTGTTATATGTGAATACTTGTATGTGTATGCATATGAATGCAAGTATGTATGTATAGATTTCATACTCATGCATGCATGTGTGTAACATGCATATATATTTATGTTTTATAATTGTTTGATTGTTTTTTATACATGTGTATGAATAAATGCATGTATGCGTGTATTTTGTGTGTATATATACATATATATATATAAACATTGCTTGTCTATACATATATATACGCGTCCATATACATATATATAAATGTTGCATGTCTATATATATATACATATATATTTGTGTTTTTCTTATAATTAATTATGTGTGTTGAATAAATCAGTTGTTTTACATAAATGATTTCATGTATATACTTTTATGTGTATGATTGTAGTAATTTATATATATACATTCTTGTATAACATAATTATGTTGGCATTGTATTTACCAATTGTCGTAATTAAATTGTTAAGGTGTTTGGGCCGAGTAAAGTGACTTTCAATTAACTGTCTAATGTCGATTCGAATCCCTTTCGTGTTTGGTTCTAAGTTTGTTATTCGAAATAACATATTCCTTTAATTGATCCATAGGATATCGAATACATTTCTAACTTAGCAATTAACTTACGAAATATTCTAGACAATTCAATAAATAATAAAAGTTCAAATTGGACCTGAATTTTCGAGGTTGTTACAGAGGATATACCAAAGACTGCATTTAGGACTCGATATGGACACTACGAGTTTGTGGTTATGCCATTTGGTCTGACCAATGCACCGATGGACTTGATGAATCGAGTCGGTAGGCCATACTTGGATCAGTTTGTTATTGTCTTCATTGACGATATACTGATCTATTCAAAGACAGAACAAGAGCACGAGGATCATTTGAAGAAAGTCATAGAACTACTAAGAGAGGAACAACTTTATGCTAAATTCTCCAAGTGCGAATTTTGGCTAAAGGAGGTTCACTTCTTAGGACATGTCATCAACAAGGATGGGATACATGTAGATCCAGCAAAGATTGAGGCGATTAAGAACTAGACTACTCCATCCACTCCAACAGAGATTCGTTCATTTCTGGGTTCTAGCGGGCTATTATAGGAGATTCATTGCGAATTTCTCTAAGATTGCTTTGCCACTTACCACATTGACTCAGAAAAGTCAAGCGTTTTTATGGGGACAGAAAGAAGAAGATGCATTTCAACTTCTTAAGCAGAAGTTATGCAACTCCCCTATCCTTAGTCTCCCAGAAGGCAGTGATGATTTCAGTGTCTACTGTGATGCTTCTAACCTTGGTCTCGGTTGTGTACTTATGCAACGGGACAAGGTCATTGCATATGCTTCAAGACAACTTAAGATTCACGAGAAGAATTACACTACTCATGACCTTGAGTTAGGGGCTGTGGTCTTTGCATTGAAGATTTGGAGACACTACCTGTATGGTACTAAATGTGTCATCTATACAGACCACAAGAGCCTGCAACACATTCTCAATCAGAAAGAACTCAACATGAGACAACGGCGTTGGGTTGAGCTTCTAACTGATTACGACTGTGAGATTCGTTACCATCCGGGTAAAGCCAATGTGGTGGCGGATGCTCTTAGTCGCAAGGAACCAGTCAAACCAATTCGTGTAAGAGCCTTGGAAATCAACACACAGCCAAACTTGAAAGACTTGATTCGTATTGCACAACAACAAGTAGTAACAGATAATCAGCAGAAAACAGACTTAGACTGCGGAATTGAGAAGAAACTTGAACCTCGATCTGATGGGGTGTTATATCTCAACGGCCGTATTTGGATTCCAAAGTCAGAAGAATTGCGCACGCTCATCTGTGATGAGGCTCATAAGTCGCGATACTCAGTTCATCCTGGAGCCGATAAGATGTATCAAGACTTGAGAACATCTTACTGGTGGCCTGAAGTGAAGAAAGACATAGCACTGTATGTGGGAAAATGTCTTACATGTTCAAAGGTCAAAGCAGAACATCAAAGGCCTTCGGGACTTCTACAGCAACCTGAAATTCCTCAATGGAAATGGGAGCAAATTTCCATGGATTTCATAACTAAGTTGCCGAGAACTCCGCGAGGTTACGATTCGATTTGGGTGATCGTTGATCGACTTACCAAATCTGCTCATTTTCTCCCAATCCGAGAGGATTACAAAATGGAGAAATTGGCTACATTGTATATCAACGAGATCATTGCGCGTCATGGTACACCAACATCAATCATTTCTGATCGTGATAGTCGTTTCACTTCTCGATTTCGGCAATCATTGCAAAAGGCTTTGGGAACTCGTGTTAATCTTAGCACGGCGTATCATCCCCAAACCGACGGTCAAAGCGAAAGGACTATCCAAGCACTCGAGGACATGCTTCGTTCTTGTGTCATTGACTCGGTGGAAGTTGGGACACTCATCTTCCACTCATCGAGTTTTCGTACAACAACAGCTACCATACGAGCATTCAATGTGCACTATTCGAAGCTTTATATGGTAGGAAGTGCCGATCACCGGTCTGTTGGACCGAGATTGGTGACTCACAGGTCGTAGGACCAGAACTCGTTCAGGAAACATCAGACAAGATCACAATCATCAGTCACGGCTTAAGGCCGCATGAGATCGGCAGAAGAGTTATGCTGATCGACGTCGGAAACCGCTTGAGTTTCAGTCGGTGACCGAGTCTTACTCAAGTTCTCCCTGGAAAGGCGTTGTCCGATTCGGGAAGAAAGGGAAACTTGCACCAAGGACGTTGGACCTTTTGAGATCCTGGAACGGATTGGTCCCGTAGCCTACAAACTCAAACTTCCAGTGAAGCTAAGCAATGTTCATGATACTTTTCATATATCAAATCTTAAGAAATGCTTAGCTGATCATGATGTTCAGATTCCACTGAAAGACATTCAGATTCAGAACAACATGCAATTCATAGAACGTCCAGTTGAAATCATGGATCATGGAGTCAAGAAACTTAAACGGGCCGGTATCCCGATCGTAAAGGTACGATTGGGAGGGCAAACGCGGTGCTAAGTTCACCTGGGACGTGAAGACCAGATGAAGCTTAAGTACCTCTCATTTTTACAGTACCTTCGGCTAGTTAATTTCGGGACGAAATTCCCTTAACTAGGGGAGACTGTAAACATTTGTACATTTAGTCTTGATAGTTGTAAACAGTGTTAGATCAGATGTGTTTTCATGACAAATCAGTCAATGTGATTCATGTGTTCATTATGTGCTGTGTGTTGTTAGAATCCTTATTTCTTGAGAACAAGTATGTATATTTATTTACAGTCGATTACACTAGGCAAGAACCGTATCGTGATATATCGAAACAATGGTGCGCAGCGAGAGTGAGCCCTAATATATACTGGTTCGTGTCGGTTTGTAACAGGATAGTGTTAGTGCGTAGTGTTAAGACGAATATTATGACAATAATTAATTCAACAGAATCGTAATACGTAGGCGAGACTGAGTATAGTTATGGGTGACGATCCATAATGATACGAATGTTGAACTTATAATTATGATTAACGACTTTAAATAATTAATACGATCGAAAAACGTACGCGATTTCGGGATACACGTAATCGTATGTGCTTAACGATCTGACAACGGACATGAAGAGTAAAATAATTAAAAATAATTATTTTATATTTTTACAATTTTGAAACTCATCATTTTATTGAGTTTAACAAATCTCTTTGTTTTAAAATCGCGCGTAAAACACGCGTTACGTTCCGGAAACGCGTACCGAGCGACCGAAACGAACCCGAATACCCACGGGCTATAAAAGCCTTGAACAAGGCTTATTTCTATCATTAAATTCAGCCAACCACCTCTCTCTCACTAGAAAATTCGTCTACCCTCTCTCTAGAAAACCGAACTTCAAACTCGAATAACTCGCTCGTTTCTCGACGGATTTTTGTGTTTTTGGTGTCCACGCGAAGCTCTCGACATCCTCTACACAGAAGTACAACGGATCGGAGGGTTTTATCCGGCCAAAAAAGAGGTACAAACGAAAGAAAAATTCTGGAAATAGGGTTTTCGTGTGTGAGTGCTCGAACCTAGCTTCACCGGTTTTAGAACCTTAGTACCACGACCAGGAGCCCTCGAAACATCTAATGGTATGCCCTGAGGTATGGATGGCTTCGAAACATAAGTATTTGATGGTGATGATGCTGTTCAAAGTTGCAGGTCGTGGTGTTCAAAGACTGGCCGAACCCTTCGACCAGTCGAGCCTATGGCGAACCCTCACTAGCTCAGCGAACCTTCATCCACACCATCAGACGAACCATGCTGTTCACGAACCTCCCTCGACGAACCTATTAGCTGTCAAGGACAACGACTGAACCCTAGAAACCATTCAATCAGCCGAACCATCATCAGAGCTACGAACCCTCATGCATGCTACGAACCCTAGCTTGTCACCCTAACTGCCGAGCCTTGTGGCATCCTAAGCAACGAACATCAGGCATGACGAACCCTTTTGAGGCAAACATTGTCGAACCTTACATGCATAGTATGGAGCCGAACCTTGTTGGGTACTTGGCCGAACCCTGGTGGTGTCACATGACCGGCGAACCCAAGTATCTGAAA
>SZYD01000939.1:0-41047 GCA_009363875.1 Mikania micrantha | reverse complement strand
CACAGTGTTTAATCCACATAATTACTATGCAACACATGCCCAACCAATACATTAATGTCACACACCGTCGTGTATAAGATTCCCAATATAATCCACTGGGTCAATCACATTGTAAAACACAATTACTATTCAGCACCTGTCACTCAAGACATTCACATCACACTCATTGTGATTTACAACTCATTGTGTATTGTTTCCATATTCCCCAATGGTTCAATCACATAGTAAATTCAATTTACTAACCATCACTTAGAGTCAATTTACCTTAATCACACACCTTGTGAATTTAACAACATATTAAGTGACTCAATCAATTAGGTGACTTACCTTTGGTCCAAGCTCTAATTACAAAGCAAGCTCCTTTCCTTGCCTATGAACTTTATTTTCATCACCTATGCACACATTGCAATCATCTTAACATACACACATACATACAATCAAGTTCAACCCACTTGACCCGTTTGACTTTCTCAAAGTCCATTTATCACAATTAATCATATTCTATGCCTCCCTTAGGCATTTATCAAATATTGATGTTCATTACACTAGTTATGATCCTAATCATCCCATGATTATCCATAATCACCCATTTTAGTCAATATTCACCCAAGATCATAACTTTTATCAATTTTAACATCAATTTATTGCATATTAACATTTAACCCATCATTCCCATCAAAACCTATGAACAAGTATCTTAGATACTTCAAAACATTTATTTAGATGTACATAACCCACTAGTATCATCTATTTATATTCGACATCACACATACTCAATTTCCCATTTTTATCACATTTTGGAAAATCTCATTTTTGTGCAGCAACTTTCTGAGTTGCTACTGTAATCAACATTTTTGACATATTTACAATATGTTTTAGCTCTTCATGTTCAAAGATGGGTTGTAGTAGACTCTTAGACCTTTCAGGCATATAAAATACGCCTCAAACGGATACACGGTTGATTTTATACACAATTTACAAAATCAGGTCTGCACCTTTATTTTCACAATTCAGCTTGCTGAATTTTTCTATGTTGCTGCTGTAATTGTCATTTTAACCCATCTTAAGTTTGTTTTCAGCTTTTCATGTCAAAGATGGATTGTAGCCCTTTCAAATAGCTTTTCAATCATATAAGGCTCATTTTCTCGTGATTTTTCTATGATTTTATACGAATTTTTAATAACAGTGCAGCAACTAATTTCTTTCAATTCAGCATCTAATCTCTTTTGGTTCAAGCAATTCACCAAGCATCTTATGTGCATAACTTATAGACATGTTCATTCAGCATGTTTACTTACAAATCAACCCCATTCATGGTTCATTAACATCAAAGTTCATAACTTTATGCAATCACACACAATAACTAGTATTTTGATTGTCTCAAACACTTAATAAGCATCTATTCATGGTTTCTAACCCATTTAAACAACCAATTTCAAGATTTAAGCTAAACCCTTATCTTGCTCATCACAAGAACTCACGATTAACATCAAGATAGAATCTAAAAACACTTACAAGATGTTAGATAGCAATTAGGGTTGAGATTAAGGCTTCAATCTTGAAATTTAACCATGTAATCAATGAGAATCATGGATTTGAGAACTAGGGCTGAACTTCTTTCTTCTTCTCTTGCTCTTCACGTAAAAACACACACACATATATGAAAATTCTGGATTTTGACTTAAGTCAAAACCTTTATTTCCCCTTTTTAACAACTTTGCCTTTATTTCCGTGAAGGCCTATGTTGCTTGTGAAATCCAAATCAACGAGTTTGATTTTGTTGTTTTTGATTTCTACAAACAATTCCAAAAATGGAATCCTAAACGCATCTTCAGAAAAGTAACTGGCTAAGAAAAATTGCTTTTCAATCTTGAATCAAAGAGATTATTCATAGAAACGGTATCCTCCTTTCTTCCTATTAACACAGGAACATCAATCGATGGAATTTCTTTCCGACCGGCTTCTTCTGAATCAATTTTCTTGCTTCCCTTTGATCGATAACGCGCTCTGATGCCAATTGTTGGTAATCAGACTTGCAATTGATTAACAAACACAATAGATTTGAATAAACTTGCAGAATTTTACTTTAGAGAATTGTTCATACATACATGAAAATATCGACACCCACAAACGTACATTTCTTGGGTTTATATAGCCCTAATTGTGATGACAGTTATTTAACTAACCTATTTTGACATAATTACATATATAGACCCTTGACTTTACATATAAACATACTTGACTCAAACTAATAAAGTTTAGTTTATTGCTTTCAGAGAAGACTCCAACTCAGATTCATCACTTGATAGATGGTGCAGGTGCTGAGGGTGGTAGAAATGGGGCTGGATACTGGAATATTCATTTTATTCATTAAGTGCAACACCTACCAAGAAATGAGCAATGCATAAATAATTACGTTATATAATAATATAGGCGGCAATTTTACTTCAAATAAATTCATTTTGTTCATCCACATTAAAAAAATATATACCTGTGTATAGAAGCGAGGAACTGCAATTAGAGCATTTAAGATGTTGGTCAAGATGTTTCCATATGGTTGTGGGTATGCATATCTACATTTGTATAAGTTAGTTTACAAACAGGCCAGAAACAAAAAGATCCTTATAAATTAGTTTATTAGCTAATTTACACAATTAGCACACCACATTAGCATATCATGTCAATGTTTTAAAAATAATTCACATCGTTGAAATAAAATTGAAACTTGAGTGGTTAAACCTCTTGAAAAAAGTCTTGAGAATAATTCAAGATTTTGATAATTGATGTTCAATAATTAAGGTGATCATATCTTCCAACTGCATCTGAGAATAATTCATGATTTTGATTTTAAATATATATGAAGATTTCCCTCATAATACACTAAAGTTTATTATCAATTTGCTTAATGTTGATGCATTTGCATCAATCAGAATCATATCTTCAAATTGCATCCAAATCATAACAATACATAGGGCGGACAGTACGAAAAACTATTATCTAAATTACACTAATGATACCATATATAGATGACAAAATAACACAATCTAAAGCAATCTGAAGTACAAAAATAGGCTTTATTCATTACAAATGTACATTTAGGAACACAAGCTTTATGTGTGAATGATGACGGGGGTCAGTACACCCCTTTGGCCGAGCTAAGGGACATCCCAGCTATCACCCAGCTCGGACAAAGGTTGGCACAGCCACCTTCAGCTCAAACCGTCAACAACAAAAGTGAACCTGGAAAAGACATCATGACCACTGGATAAGAGGAGTGATCATACAAATGGGGAAAGTCTGCAAAGAGTTTCCACATAGAAAGTAACAATCAACCTTTCTCATGCAAGTTCCTGCAAAAGTGTCACTGCAGGATTCGCAGGACATGACTACTTCTTGACAGGATTGAGACAAGTGGGTGATAAGTCAAACATTAACACCAAATTGGAAGGATTACCACAATCAAGGCATGCAAATGAGATCAATAGAAGATAAGGTCTTGAAAGGGAAGATGCTCATCGATCAAGGCCAAGGCTCAACAACTATAAAGGGGGGACTTGAAGATTCAAACGGTACAACACATTGAACTCATACTTTCTCACTACTTTCATACATTCAGTTGTTATCTTCTCCTCCTACAACCGGTTCTTATTCTCACGCCGGAGTCCCTGTGGTGAGACTAACGGTGCGTTTTGTGGTGATCTTAGGAGATCCAGGTCATCCGCCGGACTCAGGAGACGGTTACAGCAACATTGGCGCCCACCATGGGGCAGAATTTTACATAGCTCACAAGTAAGATACTCCCTACTCATTTTGATACTGTACTCATTGTCCCATCATTCGCTGAAAATCGTCCACGCCTACAAAGCATGGACGAAGCTGGAAACACTAAAAACCGGCTGCGAGACTCACCCATAATTGCCGACATGATCGAACTCACTCCCGAGGGAGTACGTGATAACTTCCCTCGGTTGCAAGAGTTGGTAAACAACTACGTAAGAGAAGAACGCCTCAGGGGAGTGAGGGTTCGACTGGCGTATGAAGGAGACTCTTCTTTGCCCTTAACACCACCACACCCAAGTGGTAATGATCCTCAGACATCCTTCCCTGCCCAGACAGACACAACTACCAACGCTATAACCCTCATACCAGCCCAAATTTCTGAAGCAAATACCCAAGCTTTCTTGGGTCTCTTAGAACCACCCCGAATGGAAGTTTTGCCTTTAATCACAAACCTACCGTTACAATCCATACTATTGAATACCCCTTATGCCAACCCTTTTGCCACATACTCCGTGCCTTTGCCCCACATGCCAGTCAGTACTAGTTACCCGGGAGAACAACACTTTGGCCCTGCAACTGCACAATCCGGAGACCAGGGCATTACCCCACAATGCTGGCAAAACCCGTATTGGCAAGCTTACCCATACCAAGGTTATCCCAGCTATGGTTTAGCCGGGATGCCTTATGCCATGACACAAGGCTTCAGTATACCATCGTTTGTTACCCCAGCTGTCACACAGCCTTTGGCTCAACCAATCTTTAACAACGCAGACCTTTCACAACCATATGTTCCAACTACCCATACAAAATTTTCAGCCCGGATCGCAAACTTTGCCTTCCCACCAAAAACTAAAATGCTAGAAAATATCAAAACCTATGATGGGTTGGGTGATCCGGACGATCACCTGGAACTTTTCTCGGGGGCAGCCACCGTGGAAAGATGGTGTTTGCCATTATGGTGTCACATGTTCTCACAAACGCTGGTGGGCCCAGCAAGGCTATGGTTTAACAGTCTGCCAGACGGCAGCATTGACACGTTTGAAGACCTTAGCAGGAAGTTCTTGGCAAATTTCGTTCAGCAGAAGCGATATACACGGGATCCGGTAGAGCTGCACAATATAAAGCAAAAAGAGGATGAGGACCTCCGAGCCTTCATGGAGCAGTACAAGCTAGAAAGCCTTAGCATCGATGGTGCCACCGAACAAATGCGAGTCTTAGGATTCATACATGGGGTTCGTCCGAGACAACTAGTGGAGGACCTTAACCGAAAAATTCCAAAGACTATTGAGGAAGCTATGGAACGGACAGAGGCCTTTGTCCGTGGAAAGGAGGCAGCTCAAATAATGGACGCCGCAAGAAAGCCGAGTCACAACCACAAAAAAGCTCACCTCCACGGTCACGCACCTTGAGGTTCACACCTTTTAATCGACGGTCTAACTCACGATCCTATGACACTCATAGGTCGTACAATCGTGCTAACTATTCACCAAGGGCTCAAGAGGACGATAAAGATAAGATGCAATTTACAGCATTGACAAAATCCCCCAAGGAAATTCTAGCAACAGAGGAAGCACGGTTCAGCTTCAGGCCACCTAAGCCCCTACCAAGAGCTGCAGCAGAAAGGAACCCCAATAAGTTCTGCGACTTCCATGGCGAAACCGGCCACCACACGAACGACTGTTTCCAGCTAAAGAAACGCATCGAAGCAGCGGTCAAATCCGGAGAGCTAGCCCATCTAATCAAAGACATCAAAGGTAAGAAAGGGCCGGTGGAAAAGAGCGATGCTAGCAAAGACAAAGGAAAGAAAGCTGAAGTATTAATGGTGGCGCAATCAGACACGGATGCCAAGAAAAGCAAACAAATTTGGAAGCCTTGGATGCGGGTAAAGATCGACTTTCCACCCACACCTCCAGTGACAAAACAGTCCGCCCCAATACTGGTCAACGCCAGGGTGGACGGACAAAACGTCCACCGGGTATATTGGGATGGAGGAAGTGCGGTTGAACTTATGTATGAGCACTGTTTCCTACAGTTAGATAAGGAGACGCAGAAACATTTACAACCACATGAAACAGCCCTGGTTGGGTTTTCAGGAGAAACGGTCACTCCCTTTGGAGAAATAGCCTTGCAAATGACCCTCGGAGCAGGAAAATTTAAACGGACTGAAAGCATCACATTTTTGGTGATTCGGTCTCCATCTCGGTACAACATTATCATGGGGCGCCTGGGAATCATCACTTTTGGCGCTATTGTGTCCACCGCCCATTCAATGATAAAGTTCCCAACCAAAGCTGGCATCTGCCCACTCATGTCACAGTCAGAGCATATGTTCGTAGAAAGATAGACCATGCAGCCGCGCTAAGCCAAGGGCTTAGCATCAATATCAAATGTCCGAATCAGCTAATCCGCATCGGCCCTGACTTAACTCCCAAGGACGACATGACTTAACCAAACTTCTACACAAAAGCCAAGACGTGTTTGCATGGACGCCGGACGACATGACAGGCGTACCACGGTACATCTCCGAACATTCTTTAAACATAAATGTGCAGGCACAGACGGTGGTCCAGAAGAAAAGAGGCATGGCAGCAGATCGCGGCAAAGCTGTTTGCAACGAAGTGGACAAGCTAGTCAACGCAGGGATACTGAGTGAGGTGCACTATCATACATGGGTAGCAAACCCAGTGATGGTCAAGAAGTCAGACGGCAGTTGGCACATGTGTGTCGACTTTAAAGATCTCAACAAAGCTTGCCCTAAAGATTGCTACCCTTTACCAGAAATTGACCTCAAAGTGGACTCTTTGGCAGGTTACAATTTTAAATGTTTTCTCGATGCTTATAAATGTTATCACCAGGTCCAGATGCGAAAAGAAGATGAAGAAAAAACCTCCTTTCATAATCCAAAGGGCATATTTTGTTACACTAAAATGCCTTTTGAACTCCATATTAAATTTAAGCACAGGTCAAGATCATTTAAGCTTCAACTGTGCTCATCTCTATATTATCAAGCTGATCTAGATCTAAGCAACTTGTGTATGGTTAAAAATAACACAAACATGAAAAATGCAAGCTACAAAATTAGGTTTTATTCACACACAATTTGTTTAAAATCCTACAACTATGGTCAAAAAATAGCATATCGCTAATAGGTACATTACTTTCATAATTATAACATCTTGATCGACAACATGCGAGTCCTACGTATTTGAGATAATCCACATGAAATCGTATACTATACATCTTGATTACTATGATATCTTACATAATCGAAACTTCTAGCGATACCAAAAAAAATTATACCTAGAAGGTGATTACGAAGACGATTAACAACGTCGAAGGAGAATCGGATCTGAGTTGTGAATTCGCCGTATGAACAAGCTTGATAGGGTGTGAAATCGCCACACCAATTTGAGACCAGGTGGACAAATAATGGCGGAATTTAAGTCTGAGTCTTGTTTTTAGGGTTAAAACTAATTATTTGGGGAAAATATTCTAAGTTGCCGCCTACAACTTTTTTTCTTTTTTCTTTATGAATGCATCAGACCTTTTTAATTATTCTTGTTTGTGTTATAGATTTTATATATATTGAAAGATATTGGATGAAAGCTTTTCCAACACTCCAAATTTATATGGACATATTTTTAGACTAAGCATTAAATGTTCTTGTTTCTTGTCTCCCAAAAGGCAACTTTTTTGTAGTATAAATACCACTTCAATGTGAAGAAGAAAATGCACCTCTTGTATACAATCCAAAGTGTTATACAATTCTCTCTTCTTCTCTCTAAATTCTCTTCTGTCTTTCTCTTCTAATCTTCTCTAAAAATTGTTAATGTGAGCTAATCATAGTTATATTATAACACGTTATCAGCATGAAGAGTTCTTAAATTATAATTAAGAAGATCATTAAAAGCACAAGTCATCCATCAAAGGTAATCTCTTTATTAATAACAACTTATATAAAACTCTAAGAAGTTAATTACCATAATGAATAAAATAACTATCCAAGACTTAGTATTATGGACATTTGATAATCATGGGACTACTAACAATCTAACTTTTATTTATGTGTCTAACTTTTTATTTTTATGTCAACTAACTTTTACTAATGTTACTAACATTTATTTATGCATACTAACATCTTATTCTTATGCTAACATTTATATGCTAACATTTATTTATGTATACTAACATTTATTCATGTATACTAACATTTATTTTCATGTTAACAATACTAACAACTTTATGCTAACATTGATATTAACCTTTATTAGTATGCTAACGTTTTATTATATATATGCTAACGTTTGTTTATATTTGGTAACAATTTTTTTTCTCTTTACTCATATTCTTTAACTTCTAATCTACTAATTTTTTTTCATAATTATAATCTTCATATACTCGTAAACGACTATATAGCCGTTGCAAAAAGGGTTATATAACCGTTATCAACGGTTAATTTTTTTCCTATAAATAAACAATCTCTTTTAATACATAAAAACATATTATCTTATTCTCTCAAGCTTGTTCAAGATAATTTTTGAAGATGATTCACCCACTTTTGTTATTAGTTACCGTAATGCTAATTTTGTTTCTTTATCCTCTATCTCAACTCTCACATGAAGAATTTAATTTTTTTCTAGTTATGTATCTTTTTGTAGCTTTACCATTATATTGTATCGCAGTCCTCATTGATATATATGGATTCTAATATTTATCTTTTCAATTGATTTATTCATGTTTAGCAAGAAAAAATGTCAAATATTGCAAAACTTGAATTCCCAGAGTTAAACATCAGTGGAGAAAATTACATGGCGTGGACAGCCATGTCAAGAGACATTTAAAATCAATGGGTGTTTTAGAAACAATAAACGTGAACAATAATTGTATAGAACAAGAAAAAGCAAAAGCAGATGTTTTTCTTCACAAACACATTGATGGGATGTTACAATTTGAATATTCAAATTGTGATGATCCTTCCGCTTTATGGAAGGATTTGCAAGAAAGATTTAATCATAAAAAAGCAGTTTTACTTCCAGCTGCTCGAGATGAATGGTCAAATTTAAGACTACAAGATTTTAAAAAGGTGAATGATTACACATCTGCTTTGTTTAGAATATGTTACTGAAGAAGATATGCTAGAAAAAACTTTTAGCACTTTTCATGCATCAAACGCCGGCTTGCAAACGTATTTACGTGTGCAAGGATTCAAAAGATATTCTGATCTAAATGCTCTACTTCTTGTAGCAGAGAAAAACAATGAAGTATTACTGAAAAATCATCTTGCACGTCCCATGGGATCAATGGCATTACGAGAAGCTAATGCTATTAGTCATAACGATGCTAAAACTTTTAAACATACACGTGGACGTGGACGTGGGCATGGTCGTGGTCGTTTTGATAAAAACCGTCTCAACCATCCATTTAAATGGAACAATAATTATAACGGTCGAGGTCGAGGTCGTGGTAGTGGTCGTGGGCGTGGTGGTAGCCAAAGAGCTAATAACTACCACAACCTACAAAATGAGAACCAACAATACAAGTTTCAAAATGAAGTTGGTACATCTCAACATAACGACAGCTCATGTTTTAGATGTGGAAGTAAAAATCATTGGTCAAAAGCTTGTCGCACACCCTCTCATCTATGCAAGCTATATCAAGCATCTCTTAAAGAAAAAGAGAAAGAAGTTAACCATGTGGACAAGTTCGATGATGCGAACGCTGAGCTAAATAACTTAGACTTTTTACCTAACTTGGAGATTTGAACGAATATATGTTATCTAAATAAATAGTGTAAGAATTATGTATGTTATCTTTAATCGTACTAAGTTATATATAATTAACTTTTAATTTTATGTAAAATATTTAATGAATATGATGAAAATTTCGTAGTATCTTATTATTTTCCTTTTATTTTGAAGAGTAAAATGAATATCAACGGAGCACTCATCCAAACAAGTGATGGAGATATGTGTATAGCGGATAGTGGTGCAACACACTATATTCTGAAATCTAAAAAATATTTTCATGTATTGAAACCAACAAAGGGAAACATTAATACAATATCAGGTCCTACAGACGTGATAGAAGGAGTGGGAAAAGCAAATTTGGTTTTACCAAATGGTACAAAACTCTTAATTGAGAATGCTTTGTATTCCCCAAAATCAACAAGAAACTTGTTGAGTTTCAAGAACATATATCAAAATGGGTACGACACTCAGTCAACTACTATTGACAATGAAAAATATTTACATATCATGAGAAAAAATGTCATACGGGAAAAATTGCCAATACTTAATTCTGGTTTGCATTATACACAAATAAATGTTCCTCAAGCACATATGGTAGTTAAAGAGAAATGTTGTGATCCTGTTGCATTTAACTTATGGCATGACAGACTAGGTCATCCAGGATCTACAATGATGAAAAGAATAATCAAAAATACACATGGACATCCATTGAGAGATCAAAAGTTACCCCAAATAGATAAAATACCATTATGTGTATCATGCTCTCTTGGAAAACTTGTTACAAGGCCTTCACCATTAAAGATTGAGCATGAATCCCATTTATTTCTTGAAAGAATTCAAGGTGATATATGTGGACCAATTCATTCACCATGTGGACCATTTAGATACTTCATGGTCTTAATAGACGCATCTAGCAGATGATCTCATGTTTCTTTATTATCGACTCGTAATGTGGCATTTGCAAAATTTCTTGCTCAAATTATAAAATTACGAGCATATTTTCCGGATTATACCGTTAAAAGGGTGAGGCTTGATAATGCGGGTGAATTCACATCACATGCTTTTAATGATTATTGCAAGTCAATTGGAATTGTTGTTGAACACCCGGTTGCTCATGTACGTACACAAAATGGTTTAGCTGAATCATTGATAAAACAGCTACAATTAATTGCAAGACTGTTAATAATGAAAACGAAACTTCGTGTGTCTATTTGGGGTCATGCAATTTTACATGCTGGATCATTAATTCGTATGAGATCTAGTGCAAATCACAAATATTCTCCTATACAAATTGCTTCTGGCCAAGAGCCTAACATTTCCCACCTCAGAATATTTGGATGTGCGGTGTATGTTCCTATTGCACCACCACAACGCACAAAAATGGGTCCTCAAAGAAGATTGGGAATATATGTTGGATATGAAACAACAACCATCATAAGATATCTTGAACCCCTAACAGGTGATGTCTTTATAGCACGTTTTGCTGATTGTCACTTTGATGAGACACATTTTCCATCGTTATGGGGAGAAAAGAACATAAAGGAAAAGAATGTGTCATGGTGTGAACCTTCATTCTTATATCTTGATCCAAGAACAAAACAATGTGAGACAGAAGTTCAAAAGATAATTAAAATGCAAGATATAGCAAATCAATTGCCAGATGCATTTACTGATATAAAAAGAGTAACAAAATCTCATATACCAGCAGAAAATGCTCCAGCTCGGGTTGAGATTCCAAGTAAACAATTAGATAAAGATCCAACTCACGAATCTCAAAGACGTTTGAAACGTGGCCGACCAATTGGATCAAAGGATAAAAATCCTCGAAAAAGAAAAGGATCTGAAAAGGAAAATGACCATAAGGAAAAGGATTATGAGGAAATTCAAAATATCCAAACATTTCCCGATGAAGAAATGAATGATATTAACAGAGAAATGTCAATTAACTATGGTCACACAAACACATTATGGAACCGATATGAAATGGAAAATATTGATGAGATATTTTCATATTCTGTGGCAAGTGAGATTATAAGTGGAGATGATGCTCCTGAACCTAAATCAGTCAATGATTGTAAAAATTGAGATGACTGGAACAAATGGAAAGATGCTATGCAAGCTGAATTAGATTCACTTAACAAACGAAAAGTTTTTGGTACAATTGTTATTACACCAAAGACTGTAAAACCTGTGGGTTGCAAGTGGATTTTTGTGCGGAAACGAAATGAGAAAAATGAAGTTATAAGATATAAAGCCAGACTTGTGGCTCAAGGTTTTTCTCAAAGACCAGGGATTGATTATGATGAAACATATTCTCCTGTTATGGATGCAATCACTTTTAGATATTTAATCAGCTTAGCGGTATCCAAAAATTTAGAAATGCGTCTTATGGATGTGGTGACAGCTTACTTGTATGGATCACTTGATAGTGACATCTATATGAAAATTCCCGAAGGATTTAAAATCCCTGAAGTATTAGGTTCAAAACCTAAAGAAATGTGTTCAATCAAATTACAAAGATCTCTGTATGGATTGAAACAATCGGGAAGGATGTGGTACAATCGTTTGAGTGATTATTTGAAGAGTAAAGGTTATACAAATAATCTTATTTGTCCATGTGTCTTTATTAAAAAGACAGCATCAGGATTTGTGATCATAGCTGTGTATGTTGATGATCTAAATATAATTGGGACGCATAAAGAAATTCATGAAGTAATTACTCTTTTAAAGAATGAATTTGAAATGAAAGATCTTGGAAGAACCAAGTATTGTCTTGGTTTACAGATTGAGCATATGCCTAACGGAATACTTGTGCATCAATCAAATTACACAGAAAGGCTCTTAAAGCGTTTCAATATGGAAAATGCAAATTCTTTAAGCACCCCAATGGTAGTTAGATCACTCAATGTTGACAATGATCCATTTCGCCCATGCGAAGATGGTGAAGAAGTTCTCGGTTCGGAGGTACCATACCTTAGTGCAATTGGTGCTCTTATGTATCTTACTAACTGTACAAGCCCAGATATTTCTTTTGCAGTTAACTTACTGGCAAGATTTAGTTCAGCACCTACAAAAAGGCATTGGAATGGAATTAAACATATTTTTCGATACCTTCGAGGAACTACTAATTTAGGTTTATTTTATCCTAACGATTCAAAAGAAGAATTGGTTGGTTATGAAGATGTATGTTATTTATTTGATCCTCATAAGGCAAGATCTCAAACTGGATATGTTTTCTTGAACGGAGGAACTGCAATTTCATGGCGTTCTCAAAAGCAAACACTTGTTGCAACATCATCAAATCATGCTGAAGTTATTGCACTACATGAGGCCTCTAGAGAGTGTGTATGGTTAAGGTCTATGACTAATTTTATATTGACTTCATGTGGGTTAAATGAAGATAGAAGTCCAACTACAATTTATGAAGACAATGCAGCTTGTATCTCACAGATGAAAGAAGGGTATATCAAAAGTGACAGAACAAAACATATACCACCAAGATTCTTTTCATTCACTCAAGATTTTATCAAAGACAATCAAGTTGAAATGAGATATGTTTCGTCTAGCAATAATTCAGCAGACCTTTTTACAAAAGCACTACCTACAGCTATTTTCAGGAAACACGTACATGATATCGGCATGCGACATGTACAAACGATATAGTTAACATCGGATGATAATTTGAGGGGGAGTTATATACTGCACTCTTTTTTCCTTAGCTAAAGTTTTTTCCCACTGGGTTTTCTTTAGCAAGGTTTTTAATGAGGGAGTAGTTTAAAATAAAACTCCAAGTTTGAAAAGGTTTCATCCAAGGGGGAGTGTTATAGATTTTATATATATTGAAAGATATTGGATGAAAGCTTTTCCAACACTCCAAATTTATATGGACATATTTTTAGACTAAGCATTAAATGTTCTTGTTTCTTGTCTCCCAAAAGGCAACTCTTTGGAAGTATAAATACCACTTCAATGTGAAGAAGAAAATGCACCTCTTGTATACAATCCAAAGTGTTACACAATTCTCTCTTCTTCTCTCTAAATTCTCTTCTATCTTTCTCTTCTAATCTTCTCTAAAAATTGTTAATGTGAGCTAATCATAGTTATATTATAACAGTTTGGATTTTTTTTTCAACTTGCGACCAAAAAGATGGTGGCAAATTTAACATATTAGTTTTTTAATTCATTGTTTAGATTTTCTCCCACCAATTTGCGACTGAAAATTTATTAAGGTAAGATTTTTGACCATTTAGCTACCATATTCTAACAAACACACTTAATTTGTATTTTGGTGGGGAATCGGTAGCTGAATCTGCAACTATATATTTTGGTGGCAAATTATGGTGTCAATTGCCTTATTTTCTAGCAGCGTTATTGTTCCTACTACTATTATCATTACTATTATTATAATTATTATTATCTTAAATATTTTTGTTGTTGCTGTTGTTGTTGTTGTTGTTATTATTATTATTATTATTTTGTTATTGTTGCTGTTGCTGTTGCTGTTGCTGTTGCTGTTGCTGTTGCTGTTGCTGTTGCTGTTGCTGTTGCTGCTACAATTGAGTCTTGTTGTTGGTGTAGATGTTGTTGTTGGTTTTGTTGTTGTTGGTGGTGGTGGTGGTGTTATTGTTGGTGTTGTACTTGTTGTTGTGGTTGGTATTGTTGTTATTCTTGTTGTTGTTGTTGTTGTTATTATTGTTGTTAATGTTTTTGTTGTTGTTATTAATGTTGTTGTTGTTGCTGCTACTGCTGTTGTTGTTTTTATTGTTGTTGATGTTGTTGCTGTTGGTGCTACTGTTTTTTTTTGCTACTATTTTTGTTGTTGTTGATGTTGTTATTGATGTTGATGTTGTTGCTGTTGGTATTGTTAATGGTTATGCACTTGGAGAACACTTAATCAATGTTTCTTCTTCCAAGTTGATACATGCGGAATAACATGTCAACAGGATCTCAATCACACTTGAACACATTGGAAAAAAGAAAGAAGTTTACACAAGTGAATACTTCAAGCTTAATGTATATTTCTTTCACAAGCAAAGTGTACAAGACTCCTAGTAAAACTCAGTTTTTTGTTGTGTTACAAATGAGAGATTATATACTAAAATATATAGTTATATTCTTGTAGGAAAACAAGGTGCTCCTATCAAAACTCAGTTTTTGTTGTGTTACAAATGAGAGATTATATACTAAAGTATATAGTTATATTCTTGTAGGAAAACAAGGCTGGACAAACACTAGAAACAAATTAAATCTAATTCTAGTATTCTATTATGCCTTGACAGGTCAACTCATACTAATTACAGTTAATATAAATGACTCCATTGAATTTTACATTAATTACCTAGACTTCAAAAGACATTAATGAAAATGTCTTCATAAATTCTTCTTCTAATATGATAGTTGAACCCTATTGCTGATTATCACAATAATGTCTTCTGATCTGGTTCCTAGTGTAGAAAGCAACTCTGAATCTTTCTACTATTAGAATTCAACATCAGTAGTTGAAATTATTTGGAAGTCTCTCCATCAAAAGCTGTTGAGCAATCTCTAATCTTGATCTGAAGCAGATTGTTGGTAAAACATCAGAAGGTATAGTTGGCTTGAAGACCTTCTGTTGGGTTTTGAATTCCCATCAAAACCGACAAAGATTTGGATAAGTAAAATAAGGTTCGTAATAGAATTAGAGAGATGGTGGTATTGCCGAGAGGGAGCAACATGACTAATATATTTGGGTTAATATTTTTTATTTCACTACAACACACCGAATGGAAGACATCAAGACCCGAAGCCTTTGAACAACTCATTTTAGTAAAATGACTATATTTGTAATTAGGTAATTTTATTTATACTTAAATGTATTTTTGTACTAGATAGGGCTAGTGGTGTAAGCTATAAAGAGCCACATTCTCCATGTAAAATGTATGGAGAATGGTTGTCTTCTTTCTCTAACGTAATAATTCTCCTCCATGAAGGGTGCATCCATGATGGTTGATAAATATTAATTTTCAGTTCATTTTTCTTTTCAAAATAATTTCCAACACCTTTCGATCTTCTTCTTCATCGAAATACATTGGTTAGATATTGATCATTGAGATCTTAATATCTTTCGATGTGTTGCACTCTTCGGAAGCTTTGTCTTCTGGCTCACCATAGGAAGGATAGAGTTATTCTTCGGAAGTATTCAGTCTTTCGAAGGTTAACTATTCCTAAGGCTGATGACTTCCGAAGGATAACTCTATCCTTCTGATGTCTTCTTGGACTTTAAGAGATGGAATTGGTCAAGGGAGTTTGTGTTATGGTAAGCATTGGCCTTTTATGATCTTACAGTCTCCCCCTAAATTGATGCTACGAAAACTCAAGGATTTTTCCCTAAGACCATCCCTATCCATGAACTTCTTGAAGATACTTCCAATGTTTTTTTTTAAAAAAAGAAACAAAACCTCACGAGCCAAACGTTGTAACAACCAAGATTGCAGCGCAAAAACTTGTCATGTGTCAAGTAATAATTGGGCTTCTTTTATTATTTTTTTCTTTTTTTTGTTATCCTAAATAGTTTTTGTATAATCTTGTTTTTTTAATAACTTCTAATGAATAAAATTTAAAAAAATAAAAAAAAAACCCTGTCTTGATTAGTTTTTTTATGAACATGCCGGTATTAATTTTATCAAAAAGAGTGTTCGTTTAAAAAATGTATTTTTATATAAAATAAATACAAACAATAATTGATTTATCCTATCAAACACTTGGTGGTTATTATTGTTTAAGAAGATTTTGTAGATCGTTTAAAAAAATGTTAAACGAGCATTTGGAGTTCTACAAGCTTGTTTTGCAGTTCTACAATAGCCATGTCATGTGTCGGACAAGGATATGACGGGTAAAATTATTATTAAATGTATTATAATGCATAATATGATTTTTGATGATGAATGAGACTCATACCTTAACTATTATGATTCATCTGAATTTCTAAATGATTGTCCTAAAAACTGGCACTAAAGAAGCTCTAGTCGGATGATGAGCAATCTTTTCAATGCTCTACTCAACAAATTGGAAGCTTATATAGTTATATGACCAATAAGTAAGAACTTTGCAATAGAGAATCTCATCTCTCTTTAAGAAACGATTTGATTGAGCCCATATGAAAAAAAATTTGCCTATGATGAATAATTATGTAGTTTAAATTATTTGTAAGTGTAATTTTATATTTAATGTTATGATTATAATTTAGTTTATCTATTTAATTAAGTATGATTGATATGCATGCCCAAAGCATTTTTAAGAGTTTGCCAAAATCTTAACATAAATCGACTATCTCTGTCAGAGATAATTGAGATCGGTACTCCATGTAGGGATACAATATCATTGACATAGAATTTAGCTAATCAATCCATGGAATAATCTTCTCGGATTGGTAAGAACTGCGCCGATTTCGTAAGGCGATCAACTATAACCCATATAGAGTCATGATTGTGTGACGTTCTAGGTAATTTAGTAATGAAATCTATAGAGATCCGATCCCATTTCCACATGGAAATCTTTGGTTGTTGTAATAACCCAGAATGTCGTTGATGTTCTTTCTTAACTTTAAGACTCGTTAAACATCTATCCACGTATTGTGCTGTATGTTTCTTCATCCTAGGCCACCAATAAAAGTCCCTAAGTTCCTTTTACACTTTTACGACACTTGGATGAATAGAATACCTGGATTTGTGTGCTTCATTCAAGATGATTGATCTAATGTTACCAAATAGAGGAACCCATATTCGGCTTTTGAAATAGAGCACTCCATCGGTTTTGGTTTCTAATTGTTTGTCTAATACTCTTAGCTACTAAGCTGGGTCATTTGTTACTTGTAACCCATGTTGCTGAGCTTCTCTAATTTGAGAATTAGACTTGTTTGAATAGTCATCCCTAATGCTCTCACACGTAAAGGTTTGGCTTGTTCCTTGCGACTTAAGGCATCGGCTACTACAATCACATTACCTGGGTGATAACGAATTTCACAGTCATAATCATTTAGTAGTTTTACCCATCCCCTTTATCTCATGTTCAACATCTTTTGATCTAGAATGTGATGAAGGATTTTGTGGTCAGTGTATACAATACACTTGGTTCCATACAAGTAGTGTCTCCAAATCTGAAGTGCAAACACCACTGCACCAAGTTTTAGATCATGAGTGGTATAGTTCTTCTCATGGATATTTAACCGTCGAGAAGCATAAGCGATTACCTTGTCTTTCTCCATTAGCACACACCCGAGTCCTTGACGAGATGCGTAACAATATACCGTGAAGTTTTCTGTACCTTCTAGTAATGCAAGTATAGGCGCGATGCAGAGTTTATGTTTCAACAGTTGGAATGCCTCCTCGTGTTGAGAACCTCATATAAACTTTTGATTTTTCTGAGTCAGTTGTTAGTGACAATGCTATTTTTGAAAAATTCTAAATGAATCGTCGGTAATAACTTTCCAGTCCTAAGAATTGACGAATTTCGGTTGGGGTTTGTGGTGTTTCCCATTGTTTTACTGCTCTAATCTTGTTGGGGTCCACTTGTATGCCATTTTAATTTACCACATGTCCAAGAAACTAAAATTTCCATAACCAAAATTGACACTTCGAAAATTTGGCATATAACTTTTCACGTGCTAAAATTTCTAAAATTAGTTTCAAGTGTTGAGAATGTTTGATATATGGTTTTTGTTTGTGAGTTTTGTTGAACAAATCACGGTTTTTGCATAATAATTTCCCAAAATCGAATCACTTTGGGGGACTTTTGAATGCAGGAAAATGATGGAAACTTGTTGGTAAACTCCCAAGTAGTGTTTAAAAGAGATTTGTGTGCTTTTGGTAGTGCTGGAAGAGGTGAGACTTGCAAAACAAATGGAAATAGTGACCGGCATACAGTATGTGGAACCCGGCGTATGGTACTCCAGATTGCTGAAATTGAGCATATAGTGCAACGTACAACAGAATGTTTATGGTGTATGAGATGTTTACTCGACGTACCATACTTCAACCCGGCGTATGGTACGCCGGATGTCACACCCCGAGCCGGCGGAGATGGATCGAAGTCCCCGTCGGGTGGAAGGTTCTCGGGGCGCGATATCGTGAGTGATAATCGTGATAATCAGATTGTTTACATAGCATCAATGTTAAGAATAACTAAAGCACAATCAAACATTAAACTAGGATTACAAAGTTAAATTACAATATATTGTTCAGTAATTTAACTCGGTAAACCTAACAAAGAATCATATGTTTCCTATCTTGTATCTGTACAAGATATCAAAAGGGATTCGTATCCTTAGCAAAATACGTGCTTCTTCAAAAGTCTACTAGGTCTGCTAACTGGCATCCTAGTATGCAATCCAAAAGCTTAAGCCTATTCCTGTGTGTCACTTGAGAAAGCATGTAAGAAAAACAAAATCAACACAATGGTTGGTGAGTTCATGTAGTTTTGGTATCTGTAAAATAGATTTTGCAAAACTTTTAGATAAAACCCTAACCTCATTAACAACACCTGTATCATCCAACTCGGTATGCTTATAAATAGGGCATACCCCTGAGTCGAGCCTACGACCCGCCCATACGCCGTCCCACCACATACTAAGTCGCATAGAACATTGTTGTTACTGATAATTAGGCATTTTACCTACCATTCGATTCATTCTTCATCATAGCTTCGGTTTACTGTTTCAAAGTTTACAAGTCGATAGCATCCGTATGTATTAGCTTCAATATCAGTTTAACAAGCATTATGTTTAAAAGTTTATGATATCAACCCAAAAGTGTTCATGTTTCCCCTAGGTAACAACCTTAATCTCATTAACACCACCTGTATCATCTAACTCGGTATGCTTATATATAGGGCATACCCCTGAGTCGAGCCTACGACCCGCCCAGACGCCGTCCCACCACATACTAAGTCGCATGGGACATTGCTGTTAATGATAATTAAGCGTCTTACCTACCCTTTAACACACACAAAGTAGCATCTGAGTATCAAGTTTATGAGGCACCATTATGGACAGCTGAACACCCTAAGGAGTTCAGCATCCATCCATAACGGTCCTAAGTATAACTCGTGACGTGTTATGATAGAGAACCCTCAAGCTGACACAAGGTCAACTAGAAGAACCCAAATCATTCTAGTCACTTGTCATAACCATAGAAGAATCAAGAAGAACACTGAATGACTAGTAGGGGTTGACACCTAGGTCAACACGCGGCGGCCAATCAGTCTGTCTTACATGATTCTGACAACGAAGAACACTGATGACTAGTAGGGGTTGACACCTAGGTCAACACACGGCGGCCAACAGTCGGTCTTACGATGTCTGACAAAAATATTTAAGATAATTTTAAGCGAGTAAGTCTTTCTAAGCTTATAAGTTTTCGTTTTAAGTTTAACCACATAAATATAAGTGTAAAACAAATTAACATCTAGATTCAGAGTATAAGATCTTAGCTTTCAAAATAATTGTTTAAAGAATTAGTATTTAGAATATGTACTTATAGTATTAGTTTTGAAACGATTGTATCAAGTATTAGCGTTTAGTGTAAGTGTTTCAAAGCCTTAGCATCGAATATGTAGTTTAAGCATAGAGTTTATAACACAAGCATTTAGCCTAAAGTTTAAGAGTGTAGTTTATAGCGCAATCATCGAGCGTAAAGTTTAAGTCCAAAGTTTCATAGCATAAGTATCAAGCATAAAGATTAAGCGTCATGAATAAGTATAAAAGCATTCGTTTAAAACATTTCAATATTTGTTTAAAATGTACAACATGCTTCTCAGTCCCGAGGTAAAACAAATATGTTTGAAAAGGGACAAATTAACTCACCTTGTGTTTGAAGTGGTTGACTATGTATAAACAAAATGCACGTGCTCGTTGTTTGTACTTGTTGTAGTTTTCACAGTCCTGTATTGATTTCACGTTGTTTGACACTTATAAGTATGAGTTATAGATGTTTATGTGTGTGTATGTGTTAGCCCTAAAAGTGGCTAACACTTGAAAGTCTTGGTCATAGTTCGGCCTTGATTCAATGGGTGTAGTTTATACTATCACTTAACCTTATTTAGTTAAGTTTAGTACATATTGTTGTTGGCTTAGTGTTCACTTGAGATGACCTGGTTTCATAGTTACCATGAACTATGTCATGTTGTAAAAGTTGAGGTTTCAACAAGTTCCAAGTCTAAAACTTGATTTTACACTTTAAACTTCACATGTGTTTATGGAAATTATTTGATTCCTTATTGTTTCATATGGCCTTTGCCACCTTTGTAGTATGTTTAAGAAATCCCATGAATGTTATCATTTAAATTGGTTTCAATTGTTTGTTTCAACTTAACTCAACAAGCCGAACCAAGACCATGGGCCGATGAAATGATGTTGGGTTAGATTTGCCACCATGGACCAACCAAATCAATTGAGCCAGTTTACTTGGGCTGAATTAAAAGTCTAGGTCGATTGGTCATGTGGGCCGAATATGTGACTCGGTTAATTACCATGGGCCAAATACCTCTGGGCCAAGGCAGTGGGTATGGGTCACACATTTGGGCCATATGAATGGATATAAACCGAGTAGTATGTATAGGCCGAATAGCTGGGCCAAAACAATCACATGGGCTGCCCCAGCCTCTTGGGCCGACGGGATGATGCTTGGGGCCGGTTGATGTGGTAGCCGAGGGAGGTTGACTGAAATGATAACATGGTCGAAGGTAGTGTTTCTGGTCGAAGAAGAATGGGGTAAGCCTACTCCTTGGCCGAATGATTCATGACCGATCGAATAGGATAGCTTAGGCCAAATGTGTTGATCTCGAATGGGTAGTCCCCCGACTGAGATGACCTGCGAAGGAGACCCCACATTTGGGCGAATGAAGGCATACTCCGAATGAGGACCATATTGTCCGAACTGATGGAGTCTTGGCCGAATGAAGTGGTTCGGCAAATGAGGATGGTCGAATGACTAAGCCCTTGCCGAATCTTAGCCGAATGTGGTCCAGGTCGAATGACAACTTAATCGGCGAATGAGTGAGCCCGACAGAAGGGGTGAAGCTGCCGGATGAGTGTGGTGTTTGCCGACAGAGAGAGAACCGGCGAATAGGGAACCTCATTCGCCATTGTTTCCTTCGGTCCCTATTCGGCCGAAGTGGCCATTCGGCGAGCTGTAGGTCGAGCTTCGGCCACCACAAGGCTGACCTAAAGTTGCTCTCCTCATGGTGGTTTCAAAGATGGAGTAAGCCAGGAACGGTTCTATAGGTTGTAACATGTGAAGGAAAGGGTTTAGAACGGGTTGGGTGTGATTAGGACAAAAGCATCTTAAAAACCCTAATTTTCATCATCTTTGAAACTGATTACCTCGAATTTCAGTGGTTATCTTTCTAGATCGGTTGTACTTTCATGTAGTAGAAGTCAAGAGCTTCGATTTGGTCCAAAGATGGAAGGATTTGGTTGAGAAATGAGGGAGATATGGTGGTTTGAAGGTGAAAAATGGTGAGGGAAACCAAAACCGGGATTAGGGTTTCAAAAGAGAGAAGAAGAAGAGAGAAATGAGTTGGGTGAACTCATTTCGGGTATTTATACCCCGAGTGAGTTCGGGTTCGTT
Organism: Mikania micrantha; assembly: GCA_009363875.1. NCBI lineage: Eukaryota > Viridiplantae > Streptophyta > Magnoliopsida > Asterales > Asteraceae > Mikania > Mikania micrantha. The sequence continues at coordinate 18,918 of SZYD01000939.1, read as the reverse complement.
TTCGTAGCTCGGTTCGCGTTTTCGTTACGTTTCTGGAATGCAACGCGCATTATTTTCGTAGTTAAATAAAAGAGTTTGTTTTAAACGTTTGGAAGTTGGTTATTTCAAATAAATAGTTTAAATATTATTTCCTTGAATTATTTATCGTAATTAATTATTTTGAGCGTTTCGTTAACTCGCGTCACTATTTCGCGTATTTTTACGTAATATAATTAAAATGAATTTATTTTACGCGTTTTCATTAAAATAGTTTCCGTTTAATTTATTTCTGATGAGTTTCAAAATTGTAAAACAGGAAATATTATATTTCCTTAATTTTATTATCGTTCGTGCCGTTTTCGTTTTCGTTTCGTCAGAAAACGTCACTTACGCGCGTTTTCGTACAGAGCGCTAACTGTACGAACACGATCGTACGTTTCACTTTCTGATTTTGTTTTCTACTTTCCAGTCATCATTTCAGATCGTTAAACTTTCAGATCTATTCGTACAGATCGTCACCTGTACGAATAATTCGTCGGTTTAACATTCTGTAACAACAACTGTCATGGCTTTGTTCTGTTTATCCTCGCATACGTTTATACATACTAGTATCAAATCAAATATCTGTGTGTCAGGTTTGTGTTGTCTGATATGTTTCTGACAGTTAAACCATAAGGTTTTAAATCAGATTCACACAATTGCATCATAGTTTAGTGTTAAGCCTCAAGTGTACATAGTATCAACATAGTTTCATGTAATGTGTGCCTGAGTTACTGTGCGCTTTACTGTGCAACTTACTGTTCCGGTAACGATTCCGGCACAGATGTTACACCGGAGGTCGATTTTGGGCGGTTTTAGGACGGTTTTTGATGAATCTAAATTGGTTTTTTGAACCTAATACGTAATTATCACCCCTAGAACAAAGAAGGACGACCCTATAAGCATTTTTGGAGATTCCTAATCAAGATTTCGTCATTTTTCTTCCATGATCAAGCATTGTTCTTCAATTGCAAGCATGTTAGGCTAAACAATTCATAGTCACAATTGGAGTAAGAGTTCAATTGAGTTGTAAGACCATTTCTATGTTTGTGTTTAAATGTTTGACATTTATGATTATCATTTGTGAATGTTTGTGTTGGTGTTAAACATTATCTTTTGTATGTTTCTTTGAATGACAATTTATGTTTAGAAATCTTCAATTGTGATCATTTCACTTTAGAGAACCTCTAAATGTGTTGTAGATGTTTACATGATTTAGGATTTGTCATGGATTGTTTTGGAACATTCAAGGTTGCACAATAGTTGCATTCCATTTCAAAGAAACTTTTAATGTGTTGTAGATGTATCATTGATGCAATTGTGTTTCATGTTGGGGTGATATACAATTGATATGGATTATGTCTATGTAATTCATCATTAACAAACATAGTAATAGGTTTTGCAACTAATGGATTGAACTTGAAACCGGAAATGACTATTTCTTTCTACATACGTTAAAATCAATATCAATTCACTTGTTTATGCATTTTATAGTTAATCAAGAAACTAAATTCACATTTTCATTTTAAATATCATGTTTACATATCAACGTAAGTTAAAGACCAACCATTAATTCCTCATGGTTTGACACCCTTTTTCCCTAGCTAGTCTTAGGTTGTAAGGAACTCAGTTTCTCTCTAAGTTTGACCGGTACCACGACTAAGGTCAATGTTCCTATTGGTTTCAGGAGTAGATGAGAATGTCATCCATAAATAAAAGCACAAACTTATCCAAATAAGGTATACACACTCGATTGATTATATCCATGTGCATTTGTTAACCAAATGGCGTTACGAAAAACTCGTAATGTCCGTACCGAGTTCTGAAAGCTGTTTTAGGAACATCATCATCATGAATTTGTAACTGATGATATCCAGACCTTAAATCGATCTTGGAGAAATAAGTAGCACCTTGCAGTTGATAAAATAGATCATCGATGTGAGGTAGTGGATAACGGTTCTTGATTGTTAGTTTATTGAGTTCTCTATAATCAATACACATCCTTAATGAACCATCTTTCTTTTTCACAAAAATAATCCGTGCTCCCTAGGGTGAGAAACTAGGTCTGATAAAACCTTTGTCTAATAGTTCCTGTAATTGACCTGAAAGCTCTTGCATTTCTGATGGTGCTAAACGATAAGGAGCTTTAGCAACAGGTGCTGCACCTGGAATTAGGTAAATAGGAAATTCAACTTGTCTCACTGGGGGTAATCCCAATATATCATCAGGAAAAGCTTCAGGAAAATCTTTCATTACATGAATATCTTCGATATGTTTATGTGAAGTATTGTTCTCAGTTACATGTGCTAGGAAGGCCTGACGACCTTTCCTTAAACATTTATGAACTTCCATACATGATATGATACCAAGTTTCCAACCAGCTTGTTCACCTTGAACTATCAGTGTATTACTGTTAGGTAATAGAATACGAATCACCTTGTTTTGACACAACACTTCCGCTTGATTGTCTGAAAGCCAATCCATGCCGAAAACGACATCAAAGCTTCCAAGTTCAATAGGTGAAGATTGATATTGAAAATGTAATCATTCATATTCAAGGAACATCCTTGAATAACGTTGTTAGATTTAATCAACTTGCCATTTGCAAGTTCAATGAAATATGGATGTTCTAGACTTACAGTAGGCACTGTAAATAATGATGCAAATTCAGGAGAGATAAAACTTTTATGTGCCTCTGTATCAAACAAAATTGATGTTTATAGATTATTGAGAAGAAACATACCAGTGACAATATTTGCATCTTGCCTATCTTCTGTTGCACCAATCTAGAAAGCTCTCCTCCTAGCTTCATTCCCTGGATTGGTATTGCTGTTGGGACAGTTTCTCATGAAATGGTCAGAGCTTCCACACTTGAAGCATGACTTGTTTGGTTGAGTGGGTTATCATGGTGCTTGATTTGGTTGACGGGAAGGAAAATTACAGTACTTTGAATAGTTTTCGACTCGATTACAATTTCAACAAACAGGACATGGTCCGTTGTGATGAAAAGGACAATTGTTGCATTTGGGGCTGCACTATAGTTCTTCACTGTGGGTTTATTCTGGCTAGGCTCAGCCAGAACCTTGGTTTTGCCTTTCCCAAACCATTTTCTTTTGATATCCCTCGCGTTACTAGGGTTACCAAGATCACTACGGCTCACAGTCGCTTCTATTTTTGTTGACAACGTACCACTTTTTACTCAGTAAGCTTGGTGTTCAACAAGATGGTGTGTTTGAGTGTAGTGGGTTCTGTAGCAGTCACCATTCCCTGAATATGGGGAACCATACCCTTGATATATTTCTCAATCAGTGCTGCTTCCGTAGGAAACATGTTAGGAAGCAAGCACGTAAGTTCATGAAGTCGATCGGTATACGTTAAACAGGCAGCACCGATCATAGAATGATTCCAGAATTCACCCTGTAATTTCTAGATTTTAGTGATTGGGCAGTACTCTAAAATAATCAGAGTTTTGAAATCATTCGAGCCCATACCATCAATTGTAGCTGAACCCAACGCTTTTGCCTGGGTATTCCACCATGTTAAAGCTAGGTCCTTCAATTAACAAGCAACATAAGACGCCTTATGCTCTGCCAAACATTGGTTATTATTTTGAGTTTAGTTTCCATTTCCTCGATCCACTTTAAAAGTCCCGCTGCTCCTTCCTTGCCATTAAAAGTAGGAGGGTTGCAGGAAGCAAAGTGCTTGTAAGTACATCCCTGTTGTGGTGGATAAGGAACAGTTGTTGTACCGGTGGTATGATGTTTTTCTACGTGTCCACCGGTGGCATTGTGTTCAGCGTGGTTTCCACCGGAACTAGAAGATGTAGGTCGATGGTTAGGATCTAAGTGAATTGGTATCACACAATTGTATGTGCAGAATCCATAACAAATGTGTTTGAGTACAGATGAATAGAACAAAAACAAATAGGCATTCTATCTTCTTGTATTCATAAACTTGATTTAAGCTTGTACATGTAGAGAGAAAACAAGATCTAAAAAATAGGAATTCTGAACAAATGATTCTAAAAACCTCTACTTGACTATGTTCGACACACGTATTTATAGACAAAATATCAGTACCATTGACACTGTTAGTAGCGATGGCATCGATTCTATTATCTATTATCGATACTAATAGTATCGATGACCAAGGTTGTGTCGATACTATTAGTATCGACATAATCCATACTTAGTCAAATTTACAAAAACTTTACAAACAAAAAAAACAAAAATACAAAATACAACATCACAAGTCTTCATATCAAATCAGCAACATCATCGGTCTTCATTTCAACATCTGAGGCTAATGTTATCAAGGTACTAACGAACTCCCCCTTAGCAAAAACTTAGTGTTGGTCTTCATTCTTTCCACTGCCGAGGTAGATGACTGCCAGCAAATATTCTATGCTTGACACATACATCTATAACCTTCTTGAACCGCATTGCTTCAGCTTTGTGATGCTTATGAAATTGTATGTTCTTTGTTTGTAATTTTTTCTGATCATCTTCTGAACGATTAATTAAGTGGCTAGGATCGAAATTTCTGCATATATCCACTTTATTTACATCATGACAAGCTGCTTTAGAAGTATAACCATCCAAATACCACAGGTGGAGGTTATTCATAATACCTAAGTTAAACTTTAAAAGAGGAATCCTCTATAAAGATTTAATAGGTTTAAATGCATATCTAACCTTTCACGTTCATGTAATCCAATCTAAATTCCCAACAATAGGAATCTTCTTCGGTTTCTGATGTTTAATTAACTCAAACTTCATAGTTCGAACCTCTTTCCTTATTATTCTTTCTATCATACCCGTCATATAGTCATTAGCTGGATTTGTTAAACGAATTTGAGCCAAAACCCTTAGCTCACACAATGAGAATTGGTGAAAGCCTTTTATTTTCTTTTTAAAGTACTGGACACCATCCAGTCTTTTTATTATAAGCAAATTCCTTTCAATCTCAAATTCCCAGGCAATGATTTTTCCAGTACATTCAACTTTGTTCTTGTATCTTTTCATCAATGTTGGACTTTTGGGAATTGAATCCAATAAATCTTTTGCCATATGTATCACTTCAACCGTTGTCAAAGCTTCATGTACATCCTCAATATTAGGCTTTGTAATTTCCTTTTCTTTTAATTCTACTTCAACACTTAGTGACACAATCAATTATATTCTTTTCAACTTTTTCGCTGATCATCATTTCTTCCCAGTCCATATCCAAAAACAAATCTCTAATTTCCTTTGCAGGAAACCATTCACCCTCTTCAAGTTGATCATCTTGCACTTCATTAATGTCTTCAAGAGTTGGTTCAAGTTAATATTCTTTGTCATTCAAACTTGGATCAACATCTAAAACAAACTCTCCATCATCTTGATCATCAAAGTCAATATCATCATCAATATCCATTAATGCATCTATCATCAAATCATCTTGGATTTGATCTTAATCATCAATCATCAAATTATCTTGAACATCTTGATCTTGAACCTTTTCTTTCCCTTTATCAGCAGTTGTGGTTGTTTTTCCTAATGGCACCCCCTCAGTTACAGATTCAATTGTAGTTGTCATATCTTTGTTTCCAGTCACATGATCATTGCCACTAAGACCACTAGCTGGATCATGATCTTGTTCATCATCATCATTTCCTTGAAATGGCCTAGTTGCTTCAACTCGACATATAATCTCTCCCTAAGATAAAGGACTAGCCAATTTAGCATTTAAGTTTTTCAATTGTACATTATGATCATTGATAAAAACAAAAAATTACAAATCAAATCAGTAATCTTTTTATCCAGAAGATGAAATGAAGCTATATCAGTTTGATTGAGTTCAGCTTGAGTCTTGTGTTGAGATTCAACTTGAGCTTGTAATAAGCTAAGTTGATCTTGGAGAGAAGTAATCGAAGAAGTCTTCTTATAGTCAATTCTTCAACTTTGACTTCCAACGTATTCATCCTTAATATTAGTTGCACATTCTTCGCTTGTAATTCAAACACTTGTGTTTGAAGACTCAGTAGTTGTGCAGACTGAGTAACAAAGCTATCAGTAAGAATATAATTAATATCTGGTGAAGAAAATGAAGGTGCAGTAGGAGCAACTGGTGGAGCAACTGGTGGAGCAACTGGTGGAGTAGAATGAGTAGGAACTGAACCTGAGGGAGGTGAAGACGCTAATGAATGTGATGAAGTAGATGGTGAAGTATGTATGTGTAACATTTCGATTAATTATGTAAATTCATTTTATTAATGGGAAATTTTAAACATTTATATATATATATATATAAAATATATATACACACACATGGATATAGATATTACATTATACATAAATTTATATAAAAAAAATATACTAAAATATTAATAAGACAAATAATAATAAAGTTTAAAGTATTTATAAATTAAATATTAAATAACATATACAAGAAAAATAATAAATAATAATTATAGTAATAAAATTTAAGTTTTGAAAAGCTTATGAAATAAGTTTAATAAATTTATTATTACTACTTTTTCTTTAAACAAATTTTAAATTTATAAAGTTTCTAAAAGATTTTATAAAAATAAAAACTATAGGGGTTAAATTTGTCAAGAAGTAAAACTTATTTTTAGAAGAAAACCTTGAGGGACTAGTTGTGTCAATCCCTCAAACCCTTTATCTCTTTCACCCAACTCAACCCATGGATACCCATTTAATCTCTTTTCGACCCAACTCAATCAACCCCGATTCAGTGGATAAATCTCAACAAGATTCGAAATTTAAACGAGTACGAACAATTAGGAATCGATAACAATTATCAATTCAAAGTTTAAAATCAAAATTTGACGAATTTCTTGCCTAAATAACCGTATGTGAACGTGGAGCTTGAAATCTATATAAACGATCACCATAATCAAATTAATTCATCCCACTCGTTTCTTATACACCTACGAACAAGTCTGAGTAATCGAAATCGATTCAGAAGCTTCTCATATCACGAATCAAGCCTTTAAAAGCTTCGGTCGAGCGGTTCTGTTTACAAGTTCAAAACCAGGCCAAACCCGAACGTTTGTAAGTGTATTTTATATCATTAGTTTCGGTTTTTGATGAATAACAAAAGCCCTAACAATTCTGGTTCGATTTCATCATGATTCGAACGAATTTGGGGGTTAAAGAAGCTAGGGCTCGAAATCGTTTAAATCTGGAAATTGGGAATTTTAAAAACTATGTTAACTTAATTTAAAACAGATTCTTATCGCGGCTTAGGCCTTCAGTTCAACCGGTAACACGCTCGTATTCCATCCGATGGGTCGTGGGTTCGATCCGGGTCCAGAGCGGGTTAAACCGTTTTTTTTTTGAATTTATTTAATAACTTTTTATTTATAAATTATTTTTAAATTCTGATTTCACCTAAATTTTTATAAACTTAAAAACTACTAACTTAATAAATAAAATAAATATATTTCATTTTAGTTAATTTATTTTAAAATTAATTATAAACTTATTTCTTTAATTAAATATATAAAAGCTATATTTAGTTCATTTATTATTTATATATTTTTTTACTTATTAATATTGTTACAATGTTATAAATTAATACTATCTTATTATTTAAATGATTATCATTAAATTATTATTATTATTTTATTTAAATTCTATGATGATTAATATTACTATTAATTATTATGATATTGTTAATTCTATAAATATTATAATAAATTTTAATTATTATTACTATTTTAATATGGATATGGCTATTTTATTATTACTATGATTGATATAATTATTATTATTAGTTTAATTATTTTAGTTAACATTATTATTATTGTTATTTATTATGGTTAATACAATTTAGATTATTATTAATTATTATTATTACTATCAAATGTATTAAAATTACTATTACTAATATTATAAATAATAGTTATTATGATCATTATTTTTATGATTATAATTAATAACAGAAACTATTATAATTATTATTATTATTATTATCGTTATTATTAATACAAATATTATTATTATTATCATCATTTTTATTATTGTTATTATTATTAATACAAATATTATCATTATTATTATTACAATTATTATTGATATTATTTATACAAATAACATTTATTATTATTATTATTATTATTAAATAATATAAATATTATTATTATTATTACTATTACAATTATTATTGATATTATTAATAAATATCATTATTATTGTTATTATTATTATTATGACTATTATTATTATTATTAACATTAGTATTATTAGTATTATTAACTTTACAAGTATTATCATTAGTAATATAATTATTATTATTATTATCAATGATATTGATAATATTAATATCATAGAATTACTATTACTTTTGAACATATATAAATATTATAAACTTTAGACAATAAACACGACTTGTAAACAATTAATATAAAGTTTTATTTAACGATTTAGTTATAAACATATGGAACACAAATACATTATGAAATTTTATGCAAAGTCATAGTTACATTAGTTGCGTGCGATTGAATTATAGGTTAAGCTAATTCAAGTTGGATATTATTGGACTACATAATTGTCATTTAATTGCAACGCTTAGCTGATCAATCAAGGTGAGTCTTCATAGCCCCTTTTTATGTTTTTATTATTTGGGGTGAAACATGTTATTCAAATCTTTTAAACAATTTATGTGAAACAAGTTTATGACATTATACATGTTGAACTTTAGTTAACATTTAGCATTGATCACCCCTAGTGACTATGATAGATCTATTGACCGGCCATTCCACTGTGTTTGATTTACCCTTCGGGGGAAGCCCGCAGTGATAGTTACTAGTTCAAGCATTGCGATGCTTACCATGGTCAAACATTATTCTGTTAACATTAGTTGATCTGCTTCATTTACTAATTCAATATTGTATGTTCATATTGCTTGGTTACACATATTATTTATAACATTTATCAACATTTTATTCAACTATTTTGGTGTGTGTGCTTAAACCTGTGAAGCTCACCAACTTTATAGTTGACCCTTTTTATTTAAACATGTTTCAGGTGGAACTGCAAACTATACTTGACTGATTATCATATTAGAGCTTGGACATAGTTATTTAATTAGACTTGTTGATTTGAAACTTTGGTATTGATGTTGGATGTAAGTATTATACAAATTAGAAACCTTGTGCTATTGAACAATCTACACTTCGTGTACGCTCCGATGATTCCGCCATTGGTCGGGGTGTTACAGTATGGGTGAATCAAAGCGAAAGTCAGTGTCAGAAGGCACATAATCTGAATTAGTGTCATTAGCAGATTTATTGTGTTTCTTTGCAGCCTCAATTTGTTGTGCATCATGTATGATATGAGAATATTGCCTCTTGCCTACAACTTTACTTGTACACACAGTGCCAACAAGTGAATCACCATGATCATCATCAGTATCATCATCAGAATCAGAAGATGAAGTATCATGTACTTGGCCTTCAGTATGTGTAACAACATCTTCAGTCTCGCTGTTAACAGCTTCAGGTGCTTATTGGATAGTATTTATGACAATGTCTGTAAACTGTGGTACAAATGTAGACTATGTAGCTTCTACATCCATTGTAGTAGATTGCACTAGTTCATCAAAATTTTGTTCTTGATCAACAACAGGTGATTGTTGATGAAACCAGGCATCATTGTCAGGCTCCAAATAATCAGCATCTACTATATGTCCAGATAAAGGAGTATCAGCAATGTTCACCCCTCGCTTAGGTCGGAAATCAGCAAAAATTCTCTTATTCATCACAGTTATCTTGATAATTGGACCCTCTTTGGTAATATGAGGAAAAAGATGATCAAAAATAAGTTCGAAGAATCTTGGATACCATAAGAAACTCTCCTTCTTAGTAGCAGTTATCTGCTTCACCATATAGTCAAAATTAATTGACTGATGTTGAACGGTTTGTTCAACACGAGTGCAACTATAAGGCACTAAAATGTCCTTGAGAGAGTATCTACTCCTGATTTCCTGTTGGATAGGCACATGATGACCACATGGAACAAATACCTCCACTGTCCAAATAAGTGTTTCTTCGCCAACTAAGAGGATGTTACATCACAATTGTAACCCATCCTGTTAAACACTCCACATATCAAGTCATTTGGCAATGTAAATGGGTCATCATCAGAATCTTGAAACTGTAGAGCAACTCTCAAATCTTCTACAGAAAATTGAATCACTTCGTCATTGATCTTAGACTTTAAAACCGGTGGTTCTACAATACAGTCGTAATCAGCATTATCCCAGAATGAAGTAAAATGGTTCATGCAGATCACAGGATTAGCAGCTATGTCATGTGAAATCCTGGATATCTATAGAAAAGTAATAATTTATACAAACTTTGATGCTTCCTTCATTTCTTCATCCAGCAAAGCAATGACATTGTGCTTGTCATTATACATTCTTTGTCCTGAAAAATTAACATAATCAAAAACAAAATTAATAATAAAATTTTTAAAAAATGAAAAATTTTTCAAAATTTTTTTAGTGTCGACCCCATCGATACTATTAGTATCGATAGTATAGAACTGTCGATACTGATAGTATCATACTCTCAGTATCGATACTAGTACTTAGAAAAAATTAAAAAATTATTCATAGATATTATCGGTATCAATGAAATTAATATCGATATTAAGTGTAGATTTACACTTAGAAAAGTTTTAAAAACTTCCATCGATACTATTTCGATGATACTGTTTCCATCGATACTATTAATATCGACATATGAACATTTTCAAACTTCAAAATATCAAAATTTTAAATCTGATGAAATTAATGTGTAAAATCAATTGCATAATCAAGATACTCATCGATTAATGATTTTATACAAAAAAAACCCTTTAGATTTCCATGTTATTTGTTCAAATTTAAGTTGTAATATTCAGCAAATTCGAACAAATTAAACACAACATTATACAGTTAAAATTGAAGATTACCAGCCATTGTAATCACAAATCAACGTAGAAATCACTGGTAAAACACAAATATCAATCTCACAATAATCTGATAGAATCGATGAAAAAATCTTCGATTTGCACACAGTACTCTATCGATATTGTTGTGTCGATACTATTAGTATCAACAGGCTTTTATTCAAAATTCAATCATTGACACACTGTGCATCGATACTAATAGTATCGATGATATTCCATCGAAACTATATATCGATATTAATAATATTGAGGGAGTTGGACTTTTCAAAATTAATTAAACTTAAAAATTTTCAAAACTTAAACATCAAAAACACCTTTTTGTGAAAAATTAAAAAAAAACACACTTGAAAGGCGAAGTGTAAAATATTTTTAAATTTTTGTTTAATAAAATATACTAAAAATAAAATCTTTTTGATAAAATCTTTGAAAAGATCCATATGAAATCATGTTCAACTTATCTTTATTAAGATTTCTAAGAATTTAAAATTAAAAATTTTATCAAATAAGTATACATAAAATTGGAATCCTATTAATTTATGTATCTAACACATAAGCAACATAATCAAATTATGTATAAATTACAATTTGATTATTCAGATATAACTTAAAATACTATAACTGAAGTAAAAACTAAGATTGTTCACTTAGATAATTTTAATTAATCATGAAATTCAATTGTTCCCACACTTAAATAGGTATTAACCTATATGTCATACCCCCACCTCTTGTCACTTGACGATGATGTCACTGATCACTCTGAGAAGGTTGCGGAAGCATAGTGGTGATGTCTCAGAAATGGGGTGTAACTTACATGAACGGGTATCACAACACACAAGATTAACTTAAAGACAATACATTACAAGGATTATAGCATTATTACAAGCCACAAGTTACCGTTCCAAACTTAAACACACTAGACATACTGAGTTACTTAATTACAAGTTCCTGATAGTGTAGTTTTCACATATCGTCACTACCTACCGGTAAAAGTTTGTATGTTTGAAAAGTCAGCACAAAGCTGGTGAGCTCATACACATGATACAATACGATATGTTGAGTGTAGTCAATAGCACATATTGACACAATTGGAATAATCACGTGACCCATATCTAGTTCGTTTCTGACCGAATGATATGACAATACCTAACGGTAATCATATGTGCCTCATTGAAGGTATACATGTTGATGTTGATATTGGAAATGGTTAACAAACACTCACACCAGAGGAGATGCAATCCTCCCAGCAAATGGAGTTGTCAGCCCGATAGTACTACCATTGTTTACTCGTTACGCCCCACATGGATTCACTAGATATAGTTCTCAAGAATGGAGACTTTTTGATATGTCACTTCGATACCCACGGCTATCCCATGATATCCCAAGGCCGACACACAGTTATACAAGCATATCATAAGTTTAAGAAAGATTTCATAAAGATACCCCGATGTTTAGAAAACACTAAAAAGAAAAACAGGTCGCATGAAACTCACCTAAAGTATTGAAGTCAGTGGTTAACACGCAGGGTTGTGTTTGTATTTTAGTTCTGCATTAGTTAAGATTTTATAAGTCATTTGTGTTTTAATTTGCTTATTAGATTTTCCTTAATGTTCAATGTCAAGGACATTGCAACTTGAGTCATCAAATTGATATTACATCCTTAATTAGTTGTTTTAATTGAATATCATAAAATGTATGATAATATGGAAACATATAATGATTTAGGTTCCTATTAAGAAGTTGATGACTCATTGGATTAATCAGAACTTCCTCAGATTAACCAAATAGGTATTTTGTTGATTATATCACTAAAATAGTTTCTAGATGGATTTCTGATTTAGGAATAGTCAATACTTGTTATTGGTCATTTAGTATCATGAAACATAGGAATATCACATTGGAATAGGTTTAATAACCATAATCAATACACTAATCTGACTGTTAACACGAACATCATATCATTATTCCAATTATTATCCTACTTCCTGTTATTAACTTGAAACACTTGGATCTGATCTAGCATTTCAAGGAATGATCAAGACAATCACAACCATTGTTATAATCAAATGGTTAAAACCATTATAATCTATGACATGGTTTCATGATAACCGGACATTATAATGGATCAAAACAAGGATTTCACCTTTAACATATCGAGTTCTTCATTTCTAAGTATTCCTAGCCATCATCTAGGCAATAACCAACCACAATAACCATTGCATTACGTTCAAAAACTAGATCTAATCCATACAATATCTCACTAGTAGGAGAAAATGAATCGTTAGCCGTTCGAGCGGATTTTCGGTTACAAATGATGATCTAACAGTGTAGAGATTATTTCCAGCTTAACTTTGATGACTTGACGGCTTGAAAACAGGGTTTTAGAGCTCAAAAGTCGATCTGATCGTCCTTGGGTGTTGAAAGTTCGAGAGAAAAGAGGTAGATTATGTTTTGCATGCAATTCTGATGATTCTAGCTGATTTATAAGAACCGCCCTATCTTCGCGTATCGCCAAGGATGCCTAATAGGGGTTTGGCGTACCGCAAAGGAAACTGAAGGATTTTAGATATATTGGACTCATCGCGTACCGCCAAGGGGACTCTGAATAGTCTTGGCGTACCGCGAAGAGTTCCAGAGCAAAATATCTTTGAATTTTTCTTGTTTTTACGATTCCATAGAATCGGGAACTCGGTTTTTCGCATGGTTTTCACCCACGTTCTCGATTTCTCACGTATTTTAATATCGTTACAATCACGGTTGTACTTTTAACATGGATTTCAAGCAAAGATGACTTGAGCTTTTAAATGTAATTGTCACACTATTCAACCTCAGAATTTATTGATGATAAAATATATATTGCCATTGATCTTTTTTCATATGTAATAAATTAATGAAATGATAATTTTTCATTTTGATTAATCTTTTTAGATCAATAAATTAATGGAATGTGCCGGTGATAACAGGTCTGTGTAAACACACAACAAAGAGTCACTATCCATATAATTCCATGAATGATATGAATTTCCAGGTCTATATCAACATATAACAAAGGAAATTCAGAATATGTTTTAAAAGATCATTGATGACATATTTGTGTGTGTATATATATATATATATATATATATATATATATATATATATATATATCAACTCTCAATCCAATTTTGTTGAAATCAGATTGTGCAAATCTAATTTAAGATGAGAATCCCACTAAACCATTACATTTATTTAATTTGTTACTCAGTATCACTTAAGTCAAAGTATATAAGCTTATCCTATTCTCAAATCAAAATATTCAACTTAATCATATATATCTTATATGTTTCAATGCACAAATTAAACTCTATCATTTTCCTATGCATAACTTGATAAATTTTTAATTCTAAAGATTTAGTAATCTTAATTCAAAATAAGTCAAATTCCTATCATTTTTCATAAAATCTGAATTTAATTTTCAAAGATTTTATGATTTTAAAACATCTAAAATTAAAATTTGAAAGATAAAAATAAAAACTAAAATAAAACAAAATAAACTTTCAAGTGTGATTTTTCAAAATTTTTCAATCAAAATAGATCATTCCCAGTCCTTGTACAAGAGAAGAAAAACGGGCTGAATCAAAAGCTTTGGTGAAAATATCAGCAATGTTAGTTCATATTTGTATTTTGTATTTTTCTCTTAAGAGAAAGGTTTATGTGATATTGAATATCTACCATCGATATTTTTGACAATTTGTATCATCATATGTGTGCACCATGCTCATAATTTGATGAATAGAAATGAGAAAAAAATAATTAAAGGAAAACAATAACAATAATATACAATATAAAGAAGGGTGATGAATATTGTAGAATTCTTGTTTGTAACTAGGAAAGTTCTAAAATGGTGAGTCAGTGTGATTAACTTCACAAGAATTTGATGAGGAAAAATATACTTTCTCTTGCTACTTTTTTTAACGGCTTGGTATGATGACACCCAAGATGGGATTTCAACCGTATCCTCGGATTTGACGCTCTGGAGCGTACGCCCAAGCCCATCCCAGGAGAAACCTCACGTCTGGGTAAACCACTGACCTTGCCTCAGCAATTATGTTTTGGCCGGTTTCAAATCCAAGGGCTACCATTAGGATATAAGCCCTTTTGTTTCTCTTGTTACTTAAGTAGAGGAGTTTAGGAATAGGGGTTATGGGATTGATGGTTATTGAATGAAGGGAGATGGTGTTAAGAAATCTCTTCGAATTTATGTGAACTAGGCAAGGTGTCATTAAAAATCCTTTTTCTTTTAAGCTAAGTTTTATCACACATGCATCACATGTTACGTATGACATGTCAAATGTCGCTTCTCTTTCTTGTGTAATGTTTTGCTAATATTTTTCTAGAAGTTGTTATTTTATAAACTTTTAGGCAACATTTGTACGTGCTAATAAATTACTAATATAACTACTTATATTCTACTCTTAATATTAGGGCATATTTGCACATTATCAACTTATGTCGATAGACATGAAATTTACAATTCGTGTTGTAAAATCCTACTCATAATGTCTTTTCTTTGTCTATCAAATAAACACTAACAAATATTGTCAAAAACATATCTAATGTGTTTAATCATACATGAGGTCAAATGCTCATAAATTAGTCAAAGTTAAAATTGGAATCACGACGAATGTCACAACATTGTGCCTTGAGCTTTATGAATGGCCAATTGAAAATCACAATGTACGCAAATAGTTATCATAGGCTTTGGATATCCTGGAATATCTTTCACAAATTGTCATAACCACTATGCTTTTTTGATAGCAATATCTAAAATGATGAACTTAGATTCCATTGTAGATCTAGTTATAAAAGTTTGTTTAAATAACTTCCAAGCTATAATACTCCTCCAACAATATGTAAGACCCTACTTTTTATATAGACATACTCATTGGATTTGCACATCGTTCATAACTCATAAATCAAAAATATTCATATCATTTTAAACTTTTCATGGAGATTTAGTGTAATAGTTAGTTAAAACCATATTGAAATTAGAACATGTTCATCATGCTTAAAACAACAAATTGTCTATTATAAAGAAATGCCAAAATGAAAGATGCTCGGTTAGTCTTTTACTTTCTTAAGCTTTCCTGGTGTCCTCATGTTTCACCTGTCAAACTAACATGCATAAAAAGTAATGTTGAGTGAATTCTAGTTTTGATTTAATTGAAAAGAGATTTACATATAATAGAAACCTTTAAAAAAGATATCTTTAAAACTTATACTATATGTTTTGATCTAATGATTAGAACCTTTTAACTGTTTATATACTCTTCTTACTTTATCTTTATCTTTGTTTTACTTTAACTTTGTCTTTGTTTTACTTTAACTTTGTCTTTGGCTTTATTTTTTTTGAATTTATTCTTTTTCTTTTACTTACACCGTCCATCATGGGGTTTGAACAAGTACAAACCTAAGTATTACATGCCTTCACATACACCCCATTAATTGAGTAACACTCCTGACAAGTCGTAATAATACACTTCATGCTCAGTGTATCTCATCTTTTATATATGCCCCTTTTATTGAGCAACACTCCTGACAAGTCGAGCATCAAAGGTGATACTTTCCTTGTCATGATATATACTGATGCACTTGATACTCTAGGTATCTCATGCCTTTATATATGCTCCTTTAATTGGGTAACACTCTTCTTGTCATGGCATGATGATGCAATCATATCCCTTCTATGTTTTGGTTGCAAGAATTTTCTTTACATGAGGGTCCACTCTTTGTAGTTTATTAATTAGTTTCACTATGAACCTTGACTTTGAATATATATCTTTGTACATTTATTTACATATGCATACTCAAACCTCTTCCCAGACTTAGTTAATTGATTTAATTAAACCTTTTACTTTTACTTTATTTACCACTAAATACAAATTACGATTTGGGATAAGTTTGGATGAGCAAGTCTAGTTCGGTTGAGTTAAGTCTCATCCAGTTCAGATGAACAACACTTAAGTTTGGATAAACAAGTCCTATCCAGTTTAGACGAACTAAGCTATATTCGGATGAGTGCCTTCTAGTTTGGATGACCAAGTCCTATTTAGTTCGGACGAACTAACTGAAGTTCAGATGAACAAAGTTAAGTTCGGATGTCCAAGTCCTATCAAGTTCAAATGAACTAACTCAAGTTTGGATGAACAAAGTTAAGCATGATCAAGTCACATCAATTTTGGATGAGCTAACTCAAGTTCAGATAAACAAAAGTTAAGTTCGGATGACCAAGTCCCATAATGTTCGGATGAACTAACTCAAGTTCGGATAAACAAGGTTAAGTTCAGCTGAACAAGTTCTTGCCAGTTCAGATGAGTACTTTCGAGTTTAGTCAACACTAATTTAGTTTGAATGGTCTGTGTGAAGGTCGGATGAACTTATCATGCTATGTCTTCTTTCACTATCAAATTAGCCTACTGTTCTTTCTTTATCAATATGAACTTATGAATCTGAGTTTAGTTTCTTTATTTACTAATAAAAACCATCATTTATAACTCTATTACATAACATAAGAATATTAAAAGGAATTCAGATCCATACTTTGTTAAAAAAAAACTTTTACAAAATATCTGCCCCTAAAAGGGTTAAAATAGTAAAATCGAACCCACTTTGAAAAACTTCCTCGAAAATCCGACAATGGTGAAGAAATATCACCTTTTGTAATAGCTGGATCTTGGCCATATGCAATTCTTAATTCCTCGTGTATCTCATATACCGCAATAATCTTTTCATACTCTTACATTGCTTCAAGTAAAGATTACTAGTATATTTACTTAGTTTGTTCACAATGCATGTTAAGTCCCGTTGTGTACATGTTATAAGATACATAAGATAGTCACGAGTGTAGCGATGAACGTAATGTGATATTTTGAGTTTAATAAGGTATAACCCATTCAATATTATGATGTTAACCATTTCAACCCATTAAACTACAATGTTTACCCAAACCAACTCATTTCCTTTTATTTGGGTAAAAATTGACACCTCTAGTTATCATGTTGGATCTTTACATCATGTTTGCATACGGCTGGGGACTTGGGGTGGAATGGGGGTTAGAGGATAAAATATATATGGTCATTGGTGTGGGTGAGTTTTAGTGAGTTCACAATGCCACTTAAGAAGGGGGCCTGTGTAGCGTGAGTATGTTGCGAGTGTTTACACGTGGGAATAATACTCTAAGCATGGTTTCATGACTAATCAATCATTCAATCATACTCAAAACAGTTACTTGTAACATATATTTATTATGTGTTATATGGTTTGTAAAGAATGAGCTCATACAGATATACCTTACTTTTATCCTTTGAAAAAAAAAACTTTATAAGTGACCCCCAATTCAAATATAAACACACAAATAAATACAAACATATATATTAAAGTTGGAAATAGTCGTATGAATATAAAGAGCGAACATTTAAGAAAAACACTTAAAGTGTAAAAAAAATATTTAGAAGACACGAAAATGTTAAAAAATATTAAAGAAAATGAAGATTTTAAAATGAAAGTTTAAAAATAAAAAGAAAATATATTAAAAGAGTTTTTTTACAAAAAGATATATATATATATATATATATATTATATATATATATAATATTATATAGGGAAAAGATAAAATGAAAACCACATCTCAATGAGAAAACCGCGAAAACCATGCAAAAATCACGTAAAACGAACGTATTTTTTTTCAAATTTTTTTTACATGTTTGTAACACTATTGGACACATCTTTATAAAAAAAATCAAAAAAGCGCCGATGAAATATTTTAAAAAAAATATTTTATAAACCCACGTAAAACCTATGTAACAAAACTAAAAATTTTTTTTTTTTACGTTTTGTTACGTCGGTTTTACGTGGGTTTATAATTTTTTTTTCTAAAATATTTGGTCGGCGCTTTTTTGATTTTTTT